>JABFPJ010000034.1:0-89447 GCA_022817425.1 Gryon sp. ZL-2020 | reverse complement strand
ATGCGTTTACAATTATGATTGTATTTTTAAAATAAGTAAAAACAAAATTTGACTTTATTAAAAATATATATATATATATATATATATATATATATACATATATATATATAATGATAAAAATGGGACATAAAAAGTATTATGAAAAAAAGAAATAATGTTAATGTTGAAGAAAAGAAAAAAAAAGGTTAAACAAGATAGAGTGTTTTGTATATAATGTCTAGAATCGCGAATTCGCAATCACAACGCTTTGCGCTAACTAAATATTAAAAACCGGTTTGGGATAATGCGAGAGGCTCGATCGCTGAATGAGGGTTAAACTACGCCGATCACACATGCTGTATTTATGAAACGGAATCGCGTTGTGTCAATGAACCTTTTACTTTTACACTTTTTTCATTCAATCCAACCATTCGCAAAATTAAATTTTTTTTTTCAATTTACAAAAATTATTTTTTTCCAATTTTCAAGAATTTATTGAAAAAAAATTTTTTTGTTGAAAAATAATTTTTATTTTTTTATTTATTTTTTTTTTTTTTTTTTTAGAATAATAAATAATTAATTAAGCTTTTAATAATGTCATTAAAAGAAAAAACTAGTTTTTTTTACATTTAATTCATCTTTTTTTATTTTTATTGATAATATATTAAGAATAAATAAAAATATAAACTAAGAAGGTTATTTATAATATATATAGTTTATTTAGATAAAACAGAACGAATTATTTGTCAACAGAAATTCGCAAGAAAGACAGTATTACCCACCAGCGAAACTTTTCCGATACGAAGTTGAGCAAATGGATGGCGGTGATTCAGATGTCAGCCAGCTGATGACGGTCGACGCCGGACAAATTCGACGAAGAAAACATCAATATAGTCGAGAACGAAACAAGATTTTCCTGCGAATGCTTTGCGAACAAAATAGCAGTGGCGTTTGGGTCGTAAAGGTAAAATTTACTTTTCTTAAGATGTATCTATTTTATTTCATTAATTTAATAATTATATCAAAAAATAATTGTAAAAAATTAATGCAAAATTAAACAATTGAATGTAAATTCTGATGAAATATATTTTTATTGTTATTTGTTGCAGGAAAACGTTTTGCAAAAATACGGTATTTTGAAAACGCGTTTTGATACAATTTTCGCCGGACCTTTGCCAGACTTTACTATACGACCGAAAAAAGTCAGACAAAAGCAGGAATCAATCGAAAAGTTCCTTACGTCTAACACAGCGAAGCATCGAGTTTTTACAAAGCCAGATCCACTAAAAAAAATTAATGATTCTGGCTTAATCAAAAAGAAGCAAAGTAAATCAAAGTGAGTATTAAATCAAAATCATATTTGTATATTTTTATTTTTATTGTTAAGTAGTGATTAATCAAAAATGCATATTTTATATCGGAATTTTATTTTTATTATTTTTGACTCATTATTTGTATTATATTTAAGAAGATTGTATAATTGTATAAAATGATTAGTATTTGTATATTACTTAAATTTAATTAAATATCTCACATCAAAAAAATAATAATGAAATCTTAATAATAACAGAGTAAGTGACAAAGTAAAAGAGGAATTATCAAAAGAAAAAGCAGAAGAGCGAAAAAAGCAACAACGTTTGGAAAAGCAGGAACGAAAGAAGAAAGAAAAGGCATACATTAAAGCGTGGAATAAGCCGCGCGAGGATTTGGAGTGCGAAGATTTGTGCCTTTTGCCTGAACCAGTGCCCGTCAACTGCGAGATTCCAAATGACAAATTTGGCGATGTCGTGATGATTCTTGAATTTTTGCAATTTTTCCATAAAGAATTAAAAGTCAATAAATACTTCCCAAGTGGTGTTAATTTAGAGCTATTGGAAAAAGCTCTGCTGAAAACTGAGGCATCCGGACCCTGGAGCGATTTGTTGCAGCTGCTGCTATCAAATATTTTCAATTACCAAGAGGAGGAGGAGGACGAAATTCACGCCGATGAGAGCACAATCAGTGACACTGTTATTGATCAAGGCGTGTCCTCTATGGCGGAGGCCGTCAAATTAGCCACCATTGCATCCACTTGGACACCAAATCACCAAGGCTGCCATTTAGCACATCTCTCTTTGGATTATGCCACCTTAACTGAAATACTCAGACAGCATCTTTTAGCTTCTGGTGGAAGAATTGGTTCGTATTCGACAAATGAAAAAAGTATAACATCCTTTTTCTAATTATATTTCTATTTTTTATTTATGATTTTTAATTTAATATTCAAAAATAATAATATTTTCAGTTAATTTGTATAACTTATATGTGTCTGCTAAAAGTAATACTTAAACATTAATATAAACGAAAATTGAAATAGACATAATTTTCCATTCAATTTTAACACTCTAATTGAAAATTAAGACGTCTCACAATTTGTCTGGAAATTAAATTCGTTATATATATTATTTTTGCAAATTTATTATTATACATTTTAAAGTTTATTAATAATAAATACAACTTACAGATGTTTGTATAACATTTTATAATGTTTTGTAAATTAAATAAATGTTAATAAAACATATATATATAACTAGGACGAAAAGCATGTAAAAAATTTTCATTGAACCACTAGAAAGCTTATTTGAAGTTTTTGAAACGTTGAAACATTTAATTGAAAAAAGGACGTTTTCAAGTAAAACTTAGTTTTTTAAACAAAATGAAGATGTTAATTTCTAATTAAGATTTCGATTTTATGTTTCAATCACTTGTAATTTTTTACAAATATTTCACTTGTAATAATTTTACAAATTATTTTCATTTATTATATTAACAATGCAGAGACACATTTATTAAAAATTATTATATTAATATTAAATTGAAAAAAAAAAACAGAATAAATATGTTGTTAAAATATGTTTATTTTAAAATCAACTATAAAAAAGATCTCAAAAGCACACACAATTTTGCAGGCGATGCGGCATCAAAATGGCGTTATTCTCAACGTGGTGGTTACACGAATCATGACGATCCGGCATTACTTTTACGTATGAATGAAGCACGTATTTTACGTCTCTTGGGTCATCGAAGTGTGTGTGAATTGGATCTCGATGATAAACTTAAAGTGATATCATGTTTGATAAATCAACTGTTGACTTTTGCATCCATACGTGACGTAATTGAAGAACGCCATGAGAAGATTAATCAAGCTAAGAAAGAATTAAAGCTGATATACAAAGCCGAGCAGAAGAAGGAAAAGGAGGAGCGAGAAAAAATGAAAGAGCGTGAGAAGGAGGGCAAAGTTGTCGAGGAGGAAGAACAAAAACCCAAGAAGGTGACTCGCAACAATTGTGAAGAGGAAAAGAAAAAAGAAGAATTTGAGACGAAAGTTAAAGAATTGCAGGAAGCATCTAAAGACGAACAAATGATGCTCTGGCTGGGATCTGACAGAGCTCATCGTAGATATTGGCGTTTTCTTTCTATTCCTGGTAAAATAAATAAACAAATTATTTCATGCATAACCTAATAAAAATGAAAAAAATTAATGAAAATGAGTAATAATATTTATATTTTAATATAATTAAAATGTTATTTTAATTCTTTTATTTTGCATTATTCTTATATTTGTATTATTTTAAATTAGGAATATTTGTCGAAAACCACGAATTAAACGCCGGCACATGTATTTCTGGTGGAACGCCTTACAAACCGGAACTTCGAGATAAGGAATCGATATATGCATATCTAATGAGCAAATTCGAGGAAGAAAATGACAAGGAGAACAATTTTTCGGGTAAGAAGTCGCCGAAGAAGATGTTCTTAGAAAAGAATGGACTGAAATCGCCACGCAAGGACGTAAGTCCCAGGAAGGGAAGCAAGTACGACGTCAACAACTACAATGAACTTCGTAAGAAGATCATTTGTTGTACTGGTAACATTACATGTCCTGTGCATTGGATGACTACTGGAGGACCCAAGTGGAGTTTCTATAGCAACATCGAGGATATTGAAGCACTGATTCAATCTTTAAATAAACGTGGTTTTAGAGAAAGCGAACTACGAGAGAACTTAATTCACGAGGCGGAAGAACTTCGCAATGTAATTAAGCAGTGTCCTACACATAAACTCAATCCTGATGTTGTAAGTATATTTATTATTTTATTTCGAAATATTTGTGTAAAATAAATATTTTTAATAATTGGTCTTGCAATCCCTGAAGTTGGCAAACAAATTTCAAGAACTATCATTTAAAAAGTCAGAATCAAAATTTAATGATTTTAATATTTTAAATAACAATTAATAAATATAATAATAAATATTTTTGAATATAAATATTTGAATTTATGTTAATATTTTATTTTTAAATTGTTCAGAATGTAATTTTCTGTAAAAATTACGGACGGTTTTTAATGTTAATTGTTTTTTGTAATGTTATAAACAAAAAATTGAAGAAAACACGGTTTTAGGAGTTTAGGTTAAACTCTAAAAATCACCAAAAAATCAAGGTGATTGGATTGAAAAATCACCTTTATTTTTTTTAAATTGACAAAACTAGATTTTTTCGTGGAGAGTGCCTTTAAAGTAACTTTTTTGTTTTCTGCAGTTCCCAGAACCATCGAAGGAAGTCAAAGAACAAAAATCAAAGAAGTCCAAGTACGAGAATGCAAATCTGAACTTCCCGGCAGACACGCCGATTGACACCGTAATGGAATTGACTCTTCGGGATTACATTCTCGAGCTCGAAGAAAAGATTCGTAACAGCTGTCTAGGTATGCTGAAGGTAAATGATCGCGAGGCCTGGCGTAAGGCAATATTGGACGGACGATACGACAAGCAGTGTGATAAGATAACGTACTACGACGGCACTGAAATTGAGCTTGAGTCGTCCAACAGCGGCGCAGTTAACTCGACTCTCGAGAAAATCAAAACCGAGGCGAAAAACAGCAGTCGACCGAACACGCCGGATTCTGAAGTTGGCAGCGGTTATGCGACTAAAGTATATCGCGATCCGGGAAAATATTTGGGACCGCCGAATAAGGACGAAATGACAGCTGATCCGAAGCAACAGGAGACAATTCGCAATTTGGCATTGGCAATTTTGCAACTCTCACATTCAGTCGAGCAAAAGTACTTGGAAAAGCCGCTTGGTCCGGATCGAAGTGACAAAAAAGCGACGTCGAATGAAGACATGAGAGATCGCTGGGAACAGTCGCTCATTGCTTCCACTAGTTGGTCGCAACTGTTCGTTCATTTGCATACTTTCGACAGCAGTATTTCGTGGAGTAAAAGTGTTTGGAACACACAGTGCTCGATTTGCAGGCGGCGTCGCGACGCTGAAAATATGTTGCTTTGCGATGGTTGCAATAAAGGACATCATTTGTATTGTCTGAAACCGAAACTTTTTGTGAGTTTATACTTTTTTTATAAAAAAATGAATAAAATACGTTGAAAAAGAAAATTTAAATTAATAATTAAATGTATTTGAAATTTAAATTTTTCAGTCTGTGCCCGAGGGAGATTGGTTCTGTGACAAATGTAAACCACCAGAAGTAAAGCCGAAAAAAGAAACCAAAAAGCGTAAGAAATTCGAGGAAGAAATAGAAGAGGAAGAGATTGCCTTAACAAAAGAGACCCGTCATACTCGAGCAAAACGAATGACAAACAGTGATGAAGATGATAATGAAGATGTCGATGATGAAGAAGAAGAAGAAGAGGATGAGGAAGATGATGAGGAGGATGAAGAATACGAGAATGATGATGAAGAGGAGAAAGAGAAGGCAGAAGAGGAAGAGGAAGAACCGTAATTATTTAATTTAAAATAAAATAATTGATTTATTATTTTTAAAGTGTACATTTGTTTAAGTTTATATTTTGTTTATTTTCAGACAAAAGCCAGTAATACTTTGTTCGGTTTGTTCGAATCCCGGCAAAATCTTTAGCTGCGATACTTGTAATAAAAACTTCCATTTAAAATGTGTTACGCCAGCACTGGGACGACCGCCACGAGGCAGATGGTCGTGCTTTAATTGCAAAGCCGCAAAATATAATCATAGAAATGGTAAATACACTAATATTTGTCAATCAAAACTGTATCTTATAATATTAACAAATTTTACACTTTGTAGATGATCTGATATAGTATTTTAATTGGCAAATTGGCGATTTGACAAAATAGAAAAACCAACAATTTAAATTACACATGAAAAGAAAGAAACGAAACGTTTCTCTGGTCTATTTACGAAAATGTTAAAATTATGTTTTAAAAATACTTGTTGAAAAATAGCATGTTAATTTGTGACCTACATATCTGAATTCAAAGATACTTTTGTTTAAAACCGGTGTCTTTTTAATAGTCACATTTAAATGATAAAAGAAGAAACAAAACTAATTGTAATTGATAGAAAGTTTTAAGATACAAACTGATATCAGCTAGTGTTAGATTTTCACGTAGAAAACCTAGAAATGTGTTTTATTAATTTTTCAAAAAATTTGTAAATAATATCAAGTAAGTAATTTTGAAAATGTATTATTATTAATGCGTGTAATTGAGTGTTTGTAGTATGCTCATATTAAATTATTTATTTTTATTGAAAGTGACTAAAACAAGTTATTCATTTATAAGATCATAACTTCTAAAAGTTTGATTTAATTTAATTAATCTATAAACATTGAAAGTATTTTAATAATAGAAATTGATTCAATTCAAAATAAAGAAGAAATATATATTTGATAATTGATTGAAAAAAGAGATAAAGTTGAAAAAAAGATACAGTGTGAAATTGAGTTATACGAATTAGGCTTAGCTTTGGGTATTTTAATAGTGAGAGGACGCGAGAGAGATAGAGAAGCAGAAAGATCTTGCGCAGTTGCAGCACGCTCTCGCATCCACGGCTTCGCCAAGAGCCTTCTCAATATAGACTGGGATGGTCTGTATTGCATATGTGTTCTATATTGCATTGATATATTCACTTCATTTTAGCGATATCACTTATTCAAATATTTTCTATATATGCACACATCCATTCAAACATTCTCTCTTTTTTTATCTATTGGTTTAAAAAATTGACAAATTGATGTACATCATTAATTCATACAACGTATAGCTGACTAATATATTTATTTATACATTTCATCACAGCAAATTCATTCACTGCTGTCACTCATTACTTTTTAAATTTACTTTAACTTTACATAATTAATCAAATTGCAACATTTTTTACAATAAACATATATTTTAAATCTTTTGATTTTCAATATAATTTATTAACAAATCAGCTATACATTGCTTATCCTGTACATATTTTATTAAAAAACATATATTTATTAAAACAATGTAAATATAGAAATTGAAAAAAAGACACAAATTCAACACATACATTCACCAACAAAATTTTAATAAAAACAATTACATTAACTGAAAATGCAAATTGATATGAACAAGATATATTATATGAAGATATTTGAATGTATTTATAAAGAGGATATGGTAGCATTTTCGTGCAGCCCTTTAGTATTAATTTATTTTTTTAATATATATACGTTTAAATATTAAAAAAATAAAGTTGTGGAAAAAATAAACGGTGGATTGGAGCTTGCCTAATAACAACAGTACTAATATTTGGATCACTGTTTGATGAGGACTAAGCTTTGCAATACAATTGGCTGCACTTTTTTTAGATTTCACACCTTTTTATAAATCCATGTACATCTCCACGAAAACGGGCAATAACGATCATCCCCACTTTGTTACACGTAATAATGATACATTGATGTTAACATTTGTTCATTGTTTGTTCTTGTATTTTTTGGACTTTTTGCCCCTGGTGTTGTGTTTGGTGTTCCCCAAAATTCACCCCGTAATTATATACCGAAATAATTTGAATCAATTTTTGGTATGTAGCATCAAGTAATTCAGTCTTCAATGAACACGACCAGTTTTTAGAATCATTCCTGCACAGAAGTTAACCAATGACTGTTATACTTATTTTTCATATACATTTTTTTGTATTACTTAAGCTTATTACTCCTAGCTAATTCACAAAATCATTTTGCATTTATTATCAAATTGATATCTTCGACTATTTCAAAACAAATGAATGTTACTTTGATTATGTTATAACTAAAAATATAACTGTATAATCTAGAATTATTTGCGCAATTTTATAAATCATTCGATATTATTTCTTTAGATTTTAAACAATGTATATTATATTTGTTAATACTTATAATTCTGATCATCCAAATTCTTGCAACATTTGTTTTGAATTTGTAAATTTTATTACTGAAAATGTAATTTTATCAATTCTAAATTTTGATTCTTTTCATTTGAAAAATGTTCATTTACTAATAATGATTATTTTCATTCAACAGATGGCTCGACAATTGAGGAAAAGGAAACCCGAATGACACGAAGATCAATGAAAAGAGCGGTGGAACAGGAAGAAGACAAAAAGAGCATAAAAACGTGTAAAAATGCAATTCAAACGTTATTGGCGGATATCAAACAACATCGGGATTCATGGCCATTTATGGCACCTGTAACTAAGGATGAAGTGCCGGACTATCATGAATACATTTCACATCCAATGGACTTTGGCACAATGCAAACGAAATTCGAGTCAGACTCATACGAGACAGTTCAGCAATTTGTACAAGACTGTAAACAAATTTTCAAGAACTGCGAAATTTACAATAGGGAAAATAGCACTGTTTACAAGTAAGTTAACCAATTTTCAACACGGTGGGTTCGGAGGCCAGAGATCGTCGTAATGTCTTACGATGCCGGCCTTTAATGTTGTTCATTAACTTTGTTGCTACGCGAAATTGTGTCTCACTGCATTATGTCTACAAATATAATCATGCTATATGTTATTTTTTATTTATTTTTGTTCATTTATAACAAATTATTGTTGTTTGGCATAATGTAACTGCTATATAGAAATACTAAAATATTGATGTATAAGTCAAGCTGCTTTTTTAAATGTTGCAAGTGTATTTGTTGTCTTGAGAATTGATGTTTTAACAATTGCAATAATAAATGTTATATGATATTTATGTATAACATATTGGCTTTTATTATATTAATCTATTCAGATTATTATTCATTATTAAAACTTAAAAAGAAAATGGAACAAAAAAGATTGTTTTTAAATGAAGTGAGATTAGTGATGTCTAAGTGAATTTTTAATAAAGCAATTTTTGAAATAAAACATTTTATATGATTAATTTTTTTTAATTGTCTGTATTAAATTCAACAAATGATTTTTAACTTATGTTTAAATCATAAAGAAAGAATTAATTAAGAGATAAAAGTTAATTGCATGTTTATAGATTAATGACTTGTCAAATATATGTTTAAAAAAGGCATGTAACACAGTAAACAAATTTGTTGCTTATGTTTAATTATATGTAAGTGCATGTTGTGCATGATAGTCTTAGGATAGTATAAATTGTCATTATTCATAAATTACTTTTTATATTAATCAAACTTATATAAACTTGACTCATTTTTAAGTTCATATAAATTAACATTAAATATCGAACGTTAAAACACTAATCACTCGTGGTTAAAGTTCTTTTACTTATAAAATTTAACATTGAAATTATGCAAACAGTATTTATTACATCTTCATACATTTAAAATTCAATTACTTCATCAGCAACAAACTTGTTCATTAATTATTTCAAATTAACATGAATATTTGTATGGGAAACGGAACAATTCATTTTGAAATTCAATAAAAAAAATATAAGGTGTGAATATGTTAAACAACTATTTTTCGTAGGTTTTCTGAAACGTTTAATAGTTATCATTTTAAATAGGAAACCAAACTTAAACTAAATACAGTTTTATTTATATTTGTTTACATTAATAAATAATTAAAAAGTAATAGTATTTCTATAATTTACTTTAATTGACACAATATATTATGTTATTTAAAAAATATTAAAAATAAAAAAAAGAAAAAAAAATGAGATTTTCATTTAGTTTTGCATTACTGTCTATGGCTTCCGAACACTCGCTTGCGTTTGGCGGAAACCCCGTTTACTATTAGTCGTTGAAAAAAGTCATGTTTACAGAGCTGGTGCGAAGCTGCTTAAATACGTGGAAAAGCGGTGCAAGGATTTGGGCATTGAATTCACGAGCGACGACATCCATGCGCCCGACGCAAAGAAGCGAAAGATCAACGGAAACAGTGTCGATCAAAACGGCGACATTGAACACAGCGATGATGACGAATCGATGAAAACCAGTTAAAACGCGCAGTCAAAGTGCACTCGACACACATTAACACGTAGTACTTACATGTTACTTTTTATTCACTGCAGAAGCTGACATGAAACAAATTCAAATAATGTTCAAAAGAAATAATAATAAAAATGAAATGAACTGTCGTTGCAACAAATTCCGAAGTAAATGCAATATATCATGAACAAAGACGAATGAAATATTAACAAAAAATATAGAAGAATAAAAGCCAAATCGCGGGGGCTGTAAAAAATAATCAAACAGAAGTCGCTTTTCTTTCTTATTTATTCGATAGACATTTAATAAACTTCATCATCTTTATCTCGTCAACTCGCAATAGAACTTGCAGTATTATTTGCACCAATAATCTCATAAAATTGGCAATCTGGAAATAGTTTTCAGATATTAATGACTGTGCCTTCGCTTTTTTACTTAAAAAAAGATAATAAATGATAATAGTATGAAAGAAAGAAAACAAAAAAACAAACAAATAAATGACATTATGATTAAATAAACGAAAAAAAGTAATAAAAAAAAAGACAAAAAATGCACCCGTATCATGATTTTTTTATTGTACGAATTTATACCCCCTCCCCCTTTTTTTAATGTCTTAATTATTTTTGTATTGCATGAATTTATAATCCCCTTCTTTTTTCTGTTTTCTTAAGTTATTATTGTTCTTATTTATTTAACTTTAGATTCAATTCCAGCGTCATATTACACCAATACAATATGATTAGTCGTTTTTTCCGCTTGTTATCATTCTTTTATTTTTACCTTTTTCCATAAATATATTATATATTATTGTAATTTATATAACAAAAACTTTGTCTCCTTATGGTTCTGAGATGTACAATAATGGCCCTGTTGGAATACGAGTTTCACATATGATCGATAATTATATTTGCCATACATTTCGGTACAAGTATGTGTTGTTATGCAAATTGATTGTATTTATATTGTATTTCTAATAATCAAAAATTGTTAATGAAAGGGAGTAGAGAGAGAGAGAGAGAGAGAGAGCGCGCGAGCGAGAGAATGAAAGAACGAGAGAAATTATAGGATGGAAAATGTAGTGATTGCTTATTAAATACAGCCGACATATTTTTGTTCGAGTTTACGATTGGCCTATTCTTTTTTTTGCGTTTGGGTAAAGACATAGGCTGGGCCTACGTAAAACTTAGGGTACAAAGCGTCATTATTCGTTGCATGTACAGTATATTCAATTATAATCATAAAAAAGGAAAAAAGTAAAGTTGGTTTATGTAAAGTATCGTTTTTCTTTTTATATAGTTATTTCTGGTAATCGATGTATCGAAAATTCTTGTCAGTTTGAAAAGTATAGAGGCTGCGATGATTTCCATTTTTCAACAATGTTCGATGAGCCATTTCGTTGTGATGTATGTTAAATAAGAAAAAACAAAATCAACAATGTAGATTATTTTTCACTATATGCGCGATACTCACGATATTTAGCAACACTTTTAGCTATATTTTGATAGCATAGGAAGATATGTATCTGAAGAAAAAAAAATTTTAATTACAAGATCGTGCGACTTTTTATATTAATTGTATCCAAACAATTCAACAATTCTATCGTTTATGAATTTTTCTAATTTATTTTGTTATATTCTCTTTTTCATATTAATTTTCGTTTAAATTAATGTTTGAAGACGAAAATTCGCAATTCATATTACTTAATTAATTATAAAGCAAATATATTAAGTTAACAAAATTGGGTTTATAAATTATATTTTAAAGAAATATATAGTTTTAATTATCATGCTTATCTAATTAATTACAATTATACAGTTTATTATATTATGACCTATATATTATTATAAAAAAGTTACTTTGAAATTTAAAACTTTTTTCGCCATTATTTGGCTTTTATAATGAAAATAAGAGATAAGTCGTTTATAAGTAAAAATACATATTTAAGTAATAAGTTAATTAGCAAATTAATTAATAAGTTAGTAAATATTGTAGTGTTAAAGAAAGTTACTTTTATTTATATACTACAAACATAATGCGAAGTATTTATATATTTGACGTATTTTTTATTATACTTTTGTTCGTTATACCGGATGATTTTTTTAAAGAATAAAGATTATATAATAAAATATACTTCAGCTGAATTTTTATTTCTACATTTTCTTATTTTCATTAACAATTTTTTGAAAAAATATTACATTAATTTTGCTTAATAATTGTTTAAAGATAATTTTTCAAAATAATTTTAAATATTTCTAATCTTAGTTATTATTATAATTATTCATTAAAAACTACATAGTCTTAAATATCCCTAGCTTAATCTAATTTGAGAATTTGGTACTATAACTCCAGATAAACATAACCTAATTTTAATGGATTCAACTGTCATATTAGAAAAGAAGTTATTATTAAAAATATGACTTATTAAGTTGTAAATTAAAAACATGTTATAACAATATTTGAAATAATCAACATATTTTAAATAATATTTCGACAATTAATTCAACAATGAATGAATTTGAAAATTGCAAAGACGAAACAGAATGGCAAACCGTGAAAATCGAAAATAAGGAATATTTGCTCAAATTTGTTTATGAAAATAATCTTTGGAAAGTAATTGTTACAGACTTTATTTATTTATGGCTTGAAGAATTAACTCACGAAATGATCAAAGATCGATGTATTGTAAGTTTAATATTAAATCATGTTTTTATAATAATTTAATAATAATAGTATTATTTATTCTAAACATTATTTCAGGAATTAAATCCTGCATTAGATATTGATGCTTTCGATGCAAAAAGTTATATTAATGAATTATTACAAAATATAATAGAGTATGCAACGGAGATTAGTTTAGAATGTATTAATTTATCAAAAGAGATTGAAGGAGGGATTTTCAAATTTTGTATCAAATTGAAGAAAGGCAATCCCGTGCAATTATGGGAACATGTTACAAAAAAATTGTGCCAATCAATTAACGTTGTAACATATCGAAATAAAACCTTAATTGAATTAATAAAAAAGAAAGATGAAGAAATTCTGGAGTACAAATTGGAAGGAGCTCAACTTATTCGTAGTAAGTATTTGTTCAATAATATTATGAAAATACTTTTTTACCTTAAAAATATGTTTTAATTTTAATTAATTTATTATGAATTATTTTACAGAAAATATTGAGACGGAAGTTTTCAATGAAAATCAATTTAATGAAATGATTGTCGAAAGTGATTGTTTAAATATTCAAAGTGGACAAAGTATGTTGAATTTTTGTAAATACGTTAAAGTAAAAACTGAACCAGTTATAAGCCAAAGGTAAGATTTTTATTTCATTTGTATAATTAGGAAAAAATTGAAGAAATATTAAATGTGAATTTATTTTTAGAAGCAATATCGAAGAATTAAATAATAAAGACGAACATTGTACGCTTCAATCTGAGATTGTAATAACTAAAAAAGAATCGCCGTCCACAGAAGACAATAAAAACGATAAAAGTGATGCAAATACAATTCAACGACATATCCAATCAAATGACACTGAAATTACGACTAAAAGAAAAGGTATCAGTAATGAGTTATTTCCAAAAAAATTACGAGAAAATTAATATGATAAATCGAGTTGTAAGAATAGTTTCTTCAAAGATTAAATGAAATTAATTTTCAAATATTTAAACATTGAAATAATATTTATTGAAGTATTTATTAAATTAATCAAATATTTATATTTCTAAATTATATATTTAGTTTTTGATAACTTTAAATAAATAAAATAATGTATGATAAATCTTGAAATGTACTATTATATTATGGAAAGTAAATTTGATTAAAAAGTCCAAGTCTTTATATACTGGACCATAAAAAGTGTATTATAACAATGCACAAATACAAAGTCCAATTAATACTAGAGCTAACATATACGTAATATCTCTCATAATATCGTAATGTTGAGTATTAATACCGGGAAGACAATAAAAAGCCTTTTTCTTTAAACTACAAATTGGAATCACAACGTGTAAAATATCTGGAATCATAAAACCTAAATCTCGTAGTACCTGAAACAGAAGAAAAACTCGGTCATAAAATATCATTGCAGTTACAAACGTACAGTAAAACCTCTTTAATGTATAATATTAATAATAACACTGTATAATAATAAAAAAAATTAAAAAAATTGAAGCGATTTAACTATCTATTCCTAACGAATAATAAATACATGCATTATTTATTTATTCTATAATAAAAAAATCTAAATTTGAGAAGTTTTACTGTATTGTCTAAATTGCCTACAAAAACAATATTCATGTTTCTAAAATGATATAAAATTGAGCACCTGATGCGCATATCCTTCGCCTCTAATAACATTAGTCACAAATTGATCCCAACTACTTGCGAGAATATGCAATATGGCAATAGCAACTATACAAAACGCTTTTCTATACGTTATAATATTATTTTGATCAGCAAGATGAACGACAACGAACGTTGATATAAGCTCAGTTATTGAAAAGAACATTTGGTGATACCATTGTGAATAAAAATCGTCGTTCCAATAATTAATATAAACCCACCAAGAATAATAATGCGAAAATACTGCCGTTGAAAAAAGTATCAACATACTGAATCTGAGTCTTTGGTTTAAGGCCAACCACGTTAAATGTTTAACGGTTTCGTAAAATACTATTATTCCTATTACTATGGAAAACCATATCTTTAATGTATTCGACGTTGCATTAAAATACATGTGTTTGAATGATGCTATTCCGGATTCGTATGATCCTAAAATTTTTTATTTTATTATCTTTTTATTATTAAAATATTTACTCAATGATTTTTTTTCTTTTTGTAATTTGTATCTTGCAATTTGATTATTCATTATTTTCTCACCTTTAAAAACAGTATCCCAACATGAACAAGTACAATATTGTTTGTCAACATCTCGAGCAAAATCTTGCCAAAAGTAGTATAAAAATGCAATATGCAAAGGTGGAATAGTTAATGGGGCCATTACACCCGCCAATTTTGAGCTAAAAGTAGCTACGTTTAATTGTAATAGTGGATTAACCATTTTTTTTGTTTTATTCGAACTTTTAACGAGTTTAATTATACTGCAAAATAATTATGCCCATTCTTTACTATTAAATGAATTGTCACGACTTCGTCTTATCATCTGAAAAAATCGAAAAGATTATCTATTAAGATTAAGATTAACTTACAATAAACTGTAACAAATGCAAGAAGATCTTACAAGAATACTTTTGATTTACACTTAAAAAGAAAGTAATGAATTTTACATTCTTGAAACATTTCTGATATCAATATTTAAATTACTGCTTTCATTCTATTTTTATTTAATATTTTGTTTAGTTTAAAAATTGTTTAGTTATAGTCATAGATATACTATATAATGTGTTTAGATATAGATATGAGTGGAAAGGATTGTAAGTGTCTAAAACATTAAGATAAATTAAAGTTCATCAAAGTCGAAGAATTTGATTATATAAAACATATGTATCATTTATTTATAAAATTAGTATTTCATAAGCATAATTTTTGCATTAACATTCAGATATATACAGACTTGAATAAAAACGTTATTAAAATGTTTGTTCATCTATAAATGGTTGAAAAATAGTTTTACGATATTTTTGCTATTATATTCTTCATATAATTAACTGTAATTATTAATTCACATAATAATAATAATAATAATAATAATAATAATAATAATAATAAGTAAAAATATATTTTTTAAGTATTTTTTCATATTATGTATTTATAAAAATATTTTTTATTAAAAAATGATTTGATAATATTTATAATTCGAATTTTTTAATAACCAATTATTTAGAACAGACAATTGCGAATAATTTGTTTAATTCATTTTTTTAATGTAAAAATTGTACAATAGAAAAATTGACATAGATTAAAAATACTCAAAATTAATAATTATGACTACATTTATTTATATATTTTTGTTTTAAATGAAAGAAATGTATGATGCGGGCTACAAATTGTAAAGGTCGAAACGTCAAATAATAAAATAAATAAAAAAAAATGTTCGCAATTGTCTCCGTTCCAAATAATAAGGCATTAAAAAAATAGAATTATATATTCAATGAACAGACGTTAAAAAAATTATTAAATAATAATATTTATATTATAAATATTATCATATCATCATATGATTATAAATATTATCATATAAATTTTATAACAATGGAAAGTAAATTTCAATTGCAGCTTCAGTGACCCTTAATTTAATTACAAGAGAATGAAGTGTTTATAGGTTATGATTAATTTAATATGCTTGAAATAAAATTTACAAAAATTATATGTTTTCAAAATTAGATTTTATAGAATTTATATTTGATCAAAATACATGAATGTCAACTTTCACATTCTCAGAATATATATTATATACAACATTTCCATTTACACTTTATTTTGGTATATGTATTTTATCAAATACTTAAAGTTGGTTCTGCAATTTTGTAAAATGTACTGTTTTTTGAATTAAGCAGTACAAAAAATTATTATTGCTAAAAATTTTTTCCCATTTATTGAAGCAGAAATAAGACTTAAAAAGTATGCAAAGTTTGATTTGATTTAATAGTTACTTAACAAAAACGCCATTTTTATGTTTCCCGCGCAATGCACTAAATACCAAAGGTGTGATTCAAGAAATCCAAATGCATATTTTGTTCAAAGAAAACGTTCATTTCTCAAATAAATAACCAGACCGCTTATTGACTTCAATTTTGGCAAAAGAGTTGATTTAACTCAAAATGTTTGTACGAAGAGTCAGACTATATTTCAAAGTATGTTTTGTCAACATACATTTTGTGGTGGCACTACTGATACATAAGTCTTACATTTTTGCATACAATTAATGCTAATTTGAATAATGAATGAAAGTTACTTCATTTGACTTTTTTGTATTATAATCGTGTAGTTTCAAGGGAATGTGGCAAAACGATAGTTTTACATTTGGATTTTAAATTGATAAATCCCGAGACAAAAATAATAATTAATTGCCATTTTTAAATAATTATTTTGAAAGTATTATTGTTTTATTTTAGTTTATTTTCGACAATGAAATTATTAATTTCATTAATTATGTTTTAATTATGTTTTAGGAGAAAACGAAATGCCAAAGTATTTGATTAATTTGCTTAAAAATTATATTATTATTATGTTAAAATTAATCTTTTGAGTAAATACATAATTTATTTCTGTATTAAATTTACATCAATTATGCCAAAGAATAACAAATTAGTTCGATGTTAATTTCATGTTGAATTTAATTTAAGTCATCATTTCATTTACATAATTGATGACTAACAGGGTCTTTTTATTGCAAATTTGTCACGTTTTTAACTATTTCGATTTTCGTTTAATTCATGTTTTTTGCAAGTTAGAATTTCCCAGTTTTCTAATTTTAATATTTTAATCAATTTTTTTTTTTTCATTTTATATCATAAAGCAATGAACAGATATGAATTAATGCAAGCGTTTGGCTGCTGAATTAATGGATATTAATATAAAGGTAAAATTAAAGTACACTTGTAATACATTAAGCAATAATTTATTTCTGATAAAATAAATATTTAAGCCGACATAATTAATTGTTTCCAGAATTTATATTTGATTTGTATTTTTCATTGTTTACGCCCTTTAATTGTTTCACTATTGTTTTAATTTCTCGGAATAATTTGGATTTTTTTATAATTTCAAAAGATCTTTTAATGTTGCTTTATAAATATCAACATTTTGTATACATTATAACTCACAATTCTGAAGACATACAACAAACACAAAAATAGCAACAAAAATTGCAGAGCTGAAAATGATAAATCTACACAGAAGGCGAACAAACGTTGAATAGGAATAAATATCAAAAGAAAATGAAAATCCAAAATTGTAATAATAACAACCTAAACTATCTCAATCTAAGAACACAATTTTATTCGTTTCTGAATAATTACTCAACTCATGCAACACATCTCTGAAAACTCAGTATTCTCAGTTAGTGCTACTATACGTGCATGAAATCAACTATAAAGCGAGAGCGCTTTCACTCTCGTACATATATTAATTCTTGTAAAATATTCTACCAGAGTCTTATCTTGAGTGTTTTTAATTTGTGTAATGCGCTTACAAATGTTATGTTTCCGTAATATTTGGCATCAGTTTTATCAGACAATTGTGTCCACTTTCTATGTGTTTTAGTCATCTTGTTATGTCGATAGCAATATTTCTGTTTTGAATTTCTGTTTGTATGTATTCATACAAAATACTTGTAAAAAATGACAAAAAAATTGTAACATCCGGTTTTATTGTGTAATGTTGTCTTCAATTGTCATGCTGTGTTTGAGATTACAATTGTCCTTTTTTGGATACAAATTACAACACATTTATTTGTAATGTTATGTACGTTTATGTCGTAAATTGGGATTAATTGATTACAGGTCTGCACTGCTATTTTGCACTACTTTCAAAAAACAAAAAAAAAACGGTTTTAACCTTCCTTGGTCAGACACCGATAAATCATTACCAATTTGAATGCACTTAAAAATTTGCAAAAACACATGAACGTGAGCAAAATTTGAGTTACATGATGACAATCAAAAGGCCAGTGGATTATTGTTCGTTGATGTTTGTATTATTTTTGGATTTTTGATATTTATAACTGTAATGCAATATTGAATGTGAAATGCATCGTTGGATGCACAGAAGCCTCCGGCGCGGAGACTAAACTCTGATTGGGTTGGGCTTTGCATGCCACCACAACAGTCCGTCTAGTCAGCAGCGATAGATAAGACAGATGCCTGTTCACTATATCTGATCGGAAATGACAATAAAAGGTCGAGAGGCATCGTTTATAATTACAGTCGATATTAATCTTATGCCCAATTTGATAAAGAAATAAAAGCGAGTGTATTATTAATGCATATCCAAATAAAAAGTGGACAGAGATTTCGATTAATGCAATTATTAAATTGAAAATTATTTGAACAACTGATTTCTTTATCGAAGCAATTTGTGATTTTGCACGATAAAGTCAAGTGCTTTGATATAGTTTCTTTTGTAGATTTTAATTGGGGTGTGCTTTTATATGCTGAGAAAAATTGGAGCTTTCACTAAATGAAGAATTTGGAAAACAGTAATATTTGATCAAATATTAAATAAATAAATATAAATAAATAAATAAACAAAGTTAATGTTTAAATGAACTTTTTCTTGCTAACAAAACTTTTTCTTCTTTTCTTAAAGTTGAATTTAAGTTTTCAAGTACCTTTTGAACTTGGATCAAATTATTATTTGTTCAGTTCTATTTCTACATTACGTGAAATAATTAAAATATCAGAATTTATGTAATAAGTACATCAATTTTTTAGCAAATTTTTAGATAAACAATTTTAAGTATATTAAAATATTTTGCAATACATTGTATTATTTTTAATTGATTGCATTAATAAATTTAATTAACAATGATTCTATATAATCTAAAAAAAATAATGATGAAATGAGTTTAATAATTAAAGACAGTACATAAAATGCTTTTGCACGAAAAATATTCAGGGTCAAGTCTTTAATGAACTCTGCACTTTCACAAAATTCTCATATAACTTTTATACACATAAAACATATCCCATTTCGTGTGATTAACTTCAAAAGATTGACTTCTTAACTTCCTTTCAGTTTATTTTAACTGAGGTCTTCTTTCAAGTGATATATTAATTTATTCTGAAACTTATAGCTAATATGTATATACTTGTTTTGTTTAATTAAAAAGAAACATATCTCTTCTGGGAAACCCGGAAATAAATTAACATGTAATAATTCGTATTATATATAAAAACATTCGAAAAAATATTGTTGATTAATTATGCGGTAATTTTTTTTAAATTAATTTGAATTAATTAAGGTAATTGTTATTTATATGCACCAAAGGTGCGTCTTTACTTGTTATTTAATATTTGCGTAATTGTTTATAGAAAAGAATGACGTGAATCCCGGGGATTCATGCATTTTTTATATATGATGATGATGATTCGCACTTGCGTTATTCTGATTTGTGCGTATTACCCATTTTTTCATTAATCGATAGTTCAAAATCCAGAAATGTTCATTAAATATGAATATCTAAGACCGTTGCACTATAATCCTTGATTCATTGAAAATCAAGTCTACTGTATGTTATTAATTTGTAATTGAAAATTTAAATTTGAACCATAAAAAGTGATGACTTAACTTTTATTAGAGAAGAATTATTTTATGATAAATAAACTTTAAATTCATTTTTGTTTTACTTATAACTTATAAATATATGTTTTTATATGTTTATAATTTAACTTATTGTAGAAAAATGATTTTCAATATGCTAATAAAACAATATGCTTGTTTTAGAATAACTGTTAAATGAAATTAACTTTGAATCATTATTAATACTTCAATTGAAAACAACAGTCAACATTTTTCTAATTTTATTGCTGGAACGAAGGAAAAAATATTTTAAAAAACGAGTATTTTGAAATATTGTACATATATTTAAATTTGTTTAATGAAAAACATCCAGACAGTAATTGCAGAATTGATTATTTCTATTATTGTGTGTTAAGATTCAATATAAAGTAGCGCTTTTTGTTTGATTCGTTAATTAATTTTAGCAGAAATTCAGTAGATTCCGGTCGTTGAAAAATGCAAATTAGTCATTAAAGTTGTTTTTTCCGATGTAACAATAATTATTTGCTACTGAAAGAGAGGAAATGACATTTGTCAAGTATTTTTCTTTAATTATTACATTAATTCTTCTTACTATTTTATTACAGTACTCGTGTAAACGATTTTTTTAATATAATATAATATAATAATATAATATAAAAATAATATAATAATAATATAATATAATATAATATAAAAAAATAATTTTTATATTATAATTTTAAATTTAATTAAAATTCAATGAAATTTCAATTTTATTTGCAATTAAATAAACATTTGAAGTTAAAAATTGGTCTGCAAATTGTTACATTTGAATTATCTTTTTTTTTATTTGACGCTTTTCTACTTAATTCAAGTAAAATCTACTTGATTTAACGTAGTATTTTTAGTGTGCATTTAATAAATTAGTTTAAATAAATTTATTAACGATTAAAAGTTAATTAAACAATATTTATTAAACTTGCTCATTGTTACGAATAAATAATTAAACAAATAGGCATAATAAAAGTCTCAAAAATGAATATAACTTTAAGATGAACTTGAAGTGAATGAAAATAATTTTTTGTTGCCAAAGTTTGGACTTGAAAATAATTACTCCACATTAATGACGTTATAAACGTTTATCGTCAGTAGACTTGAATGCGTTGGTAATATTATTTATTGCTTTCCGTTTTTTTATGTCAACCTTTTTTCCCAACATTTTTTTATCAATTAACAACTTATGTCTGATATACTTGCACAGACTTCAATAATGAGACTCCTTGCGTTAAAAGCGGAAGAATTAACAGCTTGACCCTATAATAAACGATGCCCAGACAATATTCCTCAATGTTATATACAAACTTTATTTTTTCTCAATCTCCAAACGTGTTTTTATTTCTCCGACAACCGGTTTTATAGTCTAAGCTCCTAACGGATCAATTCATAATACGACGCTTGAAACATTTTTTTTGCTTCGATTTGCAAACAGTCCGACAGAAGTTCCTTGAAAAGTGCAAAAAAATGCCATCTTCTTTCATCGCCTGCTCTTTTCATTCGATAAAATTTACTTACTTTTGTTTTATGCTTGCGCGACAAGAACAACTTTGCTTACGTCTTTGGGAATTGCGGTTTTTGGATGCGATACGCAGAAAAGCTATTTTTTAATGCGCCCATCAAATTCGCATATCTTATATCTTACGTTAAGACGTACAAAGAGAAATGAGGCTAATTTCTTAAAATTCGTAGAAAATATTTAAATTTGGTTTATGAATTATTTTAAAGAATATATAATTTTATTAATTTGATTGATTTTAAAAAACATATAAAATTGATTAAAAAAATGTTATATATTTTTGAAATATATTTTTTTCCGTGTGGGTTGCTAATTTTTTTATGAATTAGTTATTGTTTAGTTTTAATTATTTTGAATTATGCAATTTATGAATTTAGATTAAATTGATTAATTTTAGTTTGTTTTATTAAAAAATAATCTTTTTCATTAGTTGTAATAACTAATTCAATTTGTTTATTATCTGTTTTTTTAATAAACATTATTAAACAATTAATAAACGAAATTATATTAACCGCAAACAATTTATTCTAAAAAATATGCGATAATAATTATAAAAAATATTGCATACATAATGTAACATTAGATCATAATGGTCAATCGTAGTCCAATTAGATTATATTGCTCTAGTCCTTGTAACAGTTTCCTTTTATTTACTTTTGTTAGAATTAATTCATAAATAGAGCTATCCATTCTGCTCTTTTTATCGAGACATCAAATTACTCACAACTAAGATATTCTCCAAATTTGGACTATGTATTTTTAATCATCTCATCTCTCTGTCCTTATTCAATTGTAACCCTGAAATGTTGCTCTTTCAGTTTTGATTAATTGTTCACTTTAGTGGATAACCAAACGAAGTAAATTAATTTAATTTCGATAAAAATGGTTATTACCATTTATTTTTACATTCAGTTGTGTGCACTGGCGAATCATAAAATATTTATTCTATCTTTCATTTCAAAATTGATTCATGTTGTGTTTTTATCTTAATTTTTTTGTGTCTTTTATTGTTAAATAAATATAATTTTAAATGTATTTCTTTATGTATAATTGATTATTATCATTTTGTTAATAATGAACAATAAATCATGTAATACTTTTTTTTACTTCTCAGAGATTATTTTACATAAGAATTAGAAAAATGTTTGATATTTAAATAATTTATGTAATGCATTGACGAAATTCTGCATTGATAAGACTTTAAAATGTAATCAGCAGTTGTATGTTCGTATGCATAAAATAAATGTATTCTGTTATATACGTAACCAATCTCATATTCAAATTAACTTAAAAAATTTAAGATATAATAAATGATTTAGAGAAAAAAATGTCGAAAATTTTAATGCATCGAAATAAAAGTATTTTCAACAAATTTTAAACATTTTACATTATTTTCTTACAATAAAAAGTACTAAGTTGAATCAAGTAGATTTCACTTGAATTCATTTTATTTGCAATGATAAAAACCAAATTTTTGCAAGTTTTCCAAAGGTTATGATATCTTTTAGAGGAAATCATAACCTTTCATTAAAAAAAAAACAACTTTGATTTTTGATGGAAATTTTAAAACTTTGAGGAAAATTTTTAAGAAATGTATAATTTTAATTTCTAATAATGTATAGCAATGTATTAGCATGCTTATATTTGAATACTAATTAAGTGAGATTAATTATGGGAAAATAATTTTGTGTTATAATAAATTTTCTAGAGAGTTCAAATTGAAATGTTATGACAGTCAAGTGTAAGAAAAAATGTAATTTCAAAAGCAAAAATTATAAATCAAATTAAACTTTGATATTTATTTATTTTTATACACATTTTTTTTATCGAGAACAAAAATTAGTTGTTCTAAAAATAAGCAAATTTAGATTAAGTTGACTTAATATAATTCAGAATAATAAAAACTTATATATTTAATTCAAGTTTAAATGATTAATGTAATATCTTTCAAGTATTTAATTTTTATGATATGGCTCTAATTTGACTTGCCCTATTGTAACTCAAGAAGTGGTTACCTAATCAGAACCTTAACTGAGCCAAACTTTTATTTTGCGATATACTTTTTCAAAATTTAAATATTTCTGAAAATAGTTTATATACCTGAACATCCTTATTAGGGCCAAAAATGGCCCTGATATGACATACCTATTTAGTATGAAATACGACTATTTAGTATAGTTAGAAATAGTATTTCTTTGAAAATCATATTTCCCATTAAACTTTTTTATTTCATATCCAATTTCAGTTCGGGAAATTGGATATGAAATAAAACGGGACAACCCGAATATATCCGAACACATCCGAAGTAAAACCGGACATACCCGAATACATCCGAACACTCCCGAAGTTAAATAATTCAATTCGATTTCAATTTTTACGAGGCTTATATTAACAAAAAATTAAGCAATGATTAATACTTTATTAATAATGTTTACACTTTTTTAATTAGGTTTATTATTATATGTCTATTTCAAGTATTAGTATAAATTAAAAAAATGACTTATTTAGATTCAACTTTAATTACGTAAAATGGTAGAAAACTATATCACCAGACTGTAAACATTTCGCAATTTTGAAAGACGATGATGTGAAAAATCCGCGAGTACACGTTTTACTGATAAAAGATGAATCTATTTCTATAACTCTGCGACAAGAATTTTTTAGCTTTATCATCGTAAAGTAATAAATTAATATCAGGCGACAATTTGCATATGTGAATGTTTTGTAAAAACTAATTTTAGATCTATTAATTATATCGATGAATTTTGTATTCTGATTTTCCTCGCGTTCGCTTATTTTCCCTTTTTTTTGTCATCAAATTTTTTCAATTGCAATCAGCCAGTAAAATGTCGACGTCCAGTTGGCTTGGCGATTGTTATGTCTATATCTAATCTTTATTTGAGTCGCAAAATAAATAATGTGCTTTTAATTCGCTTTTTCATCTTTCTTTTTCAGCAGTTTCATAAGTTATCTTTCAATGGAAAAATTCATCTACGAATTTTCTTTTCTCCTATTTGTATTTTACATTTGGAGGATTCAAACAAATACTTACATTTATTTTATAATACAAGATCAAATTAAGATATCTTAATTTGATTTTTGATTTTATCGATATTTTATAATTTCGATACTTTTATATGAAAAAATCGATTTTTCAAGTCAATACTTTCTGTTCGATTGCTTATAAATGCTTTTTACTGATATATATAATATAATATATTATATAATTCTTATTATATATTAAATGTCTACATTTTACATTTCTTTTTAATCTAATTATACGCCAATTACAATGTCAAAAATAAGTAATAAAATAATATTTAGTATAAAATTTGCATATAAAATAATATTTCTGTTAAGAAGAATAATTTGATTCAATCTTAATTTTCAAATATTTTTTTATGTATAAGTTGAATCAATTGTTTAAATATCGATACTTTACTTTTCGATATTATTTCAAATCTCTTTTCTTCTAATCGATTCGATATGAAAATCGATTTTTACACGTATCGAACAACACTTGCAAATTTGTTAAGTCGAGTTTAATAATGTTGATATATTGATTTTTCAATGTTACATTCATTAAAGTACAGCATTGGCTAAAATTAAAAGCATTGACCTATCGTTTATTTTTACGCTTCTTATTATCACAATCAGGCAAATGTGTCATTAAATGCAGATACGACATATCTTATTTTTGCTGTAATAAAACTATTTTGGTAGCAGTTATCCATGTTGAAGACTGTGACTACAATTGCAATTGCAGTATAAATTTGCGTTAATAGAAAAACGTCATTTTTTTAACATCATTGTAAAGTCACAATAGGGACAAGGGTATATTCGAGTATAACAAGCCAATAACATACTTATTATCATAAACTGATCGGTCTTTAGTCCACATTAACCATGTAACATTTTTATGCATATTTTCTGCGAATGTGATAAATGGATGTTCTCTTCAGATGTCAAATAATTAATCAAGAATAAACTTAATAAACTTATTTTGCAAAATTAATTTGTTAGTCGGATCAAAAAAAATTCTGTTTGATATAATGTTATATTAATGTAAGTAAGTTGTGGTTAATAAAGTTATAGTAAATTTGTGAGCAATAATTTTGCATTCTGGAAATGTTTGGAAAGTTTTACAGTTAGAATGAATGATATTTTTTAGAGACAAAAAAACGTGATCTTTGTCATTTGCTAAAAAACCCATACAAGGCTAAACAAAATCCCAGATAGGAACAGATGAATGGGAAGTAAAGTACAGGTCGACCTTGCCTGATAAATTACGTTACTCATTTATTAATTGAATGTATGTTTCTTCTAATGGACGTATCCATAAATATGTATACATTATTTATAACACATTTGATCGTGCAAAAATCATTTATTTTCACGTAAAATACACTTTTCAAGTAACAATAAAATAATTTCATGTCATAGACTTATGTTTGAACTGATCTTTTGAGTAACTTAAATTCAATTAGAATTTATTTTTTTAACTTACTTAATTCAAGTTTTAACACGTTTAATTTTCTGTAATAAATAGTGACATATAATTTTTATATGAAGCGTTTAATTTATCGTTCAATGTTCTTTATTGAGTTCAATTACGTCCAACTTTGACACAAAGACAATGGTATATATGAAATGTATAAAAGAAAATCATTTTATGAGTGCAATATATTCAATAATTGCAGGTATTAATAAGAAAGAAAGAATCAATGAAAAATCGTTTTATGAAATATAAAAGTCATCACGAAGAATTCGATCGTGCAACTCATCCTACAGATGATTTGAATAATTTTCAATTTTGCTGCAATTTTCTCTTTTTGTCATTTTTTTTAAACTTTATGATATACTATTCCTATATAATAATTAATAGATAAAAAGCTTAATTTTGTCTTCGTTTCGGTATAAAGTTTTTTTTAAATAAATTTTTTATGACATAATAAAATTGTCACTTAATAGTCACTTTTCTACGTTAATGACGCATGTGGAAAGCACTTAATTATATACCCGACCAATAATAAATTATTAATTAAGGATTATTACTACAAAATGTCAAAAAATATAATTTCATATTATCGTCATTTCATTATTGACGTCATCGATTGTTAATAAACAATAAAAAATTTGTAATCACGTGTTTTATTATCACAATCACAATGCTTGTTTATAAGCTGTGGACCTAATTATAGCTAGAGTTGCACTTATTTGTCACTAACTGATATTATAGTGTCAAGATCTATTGGGTCTATCAACAATATTCAATAAATTGTCTTTCATTGTTATGTATTTTTATTGTGTAATATGAGGTCTATTTACAATGTAATGTCAGTTTAAATTGATGCTGCTTATATACGCTATTTTCATTTGTCCTTGTTTAAATTATTTGTAAACATAAGTATTTCTCTTTGTTTATCACATTGTTTTCACATTGAGATATGAAAGTAACATATACGAAAAGTTCAAGACGGATTTTTGTTTATTTCAATTGTTCGTTTTATCGCAGCATATATTTTGGTTTAATCTGCTGACGTTAAAGTGTATCTCCAACGATACACTTTTAATTATATTTTATTAAATTATTTATTAATGCACAAATGATGTATATTTGATATATTTTTGTGAACATTTAAAAAACAATTTATAATGATTGAAAGTTAATTTTACAATTAATTAAATTTTATATTCGCATAATGATGATATTAAATTAAGCAATCGAATCAAAAATACACTTTATCGGCGAGTCGTGAAATAAAAATGAATAGCTGAATTGAACTTGCTTAACCTTTTATGAAAAAATGAGCTCAGTATCACTTTGAAAGACAGAACATTGCATGAGATTGAATAGATGTGCAAGTTCATTAATGAGATTAAATCATTTTACAAATGAAACTGCGTGTTCGTTATGTCATTGATTATAACTTGGTTTATTCAGTGAAAAATTATATAATGATATTTTAATTCGACTGGAAAAGCTAATATTAATATTTGGAAAAAAGTAGAATAAGTCAATATGATGTACGTGGCGCAAAATTGCAGAAGAACATTGTACACTTAAAATAATGTACTTGAAACATTTTTCAAGTCTTTACACTATAGAAATATTATTTTAATAAGTGCATCATAAATAATATATACAATTTGAATTATTTCGTTATGATTATTACATTTAAAATTAAGAGTAAAATTAAGTAATAAATAAGTATCTATTTTTTTCCTAATTAGAAATGTTATTTATGGTAGAAAATATTTTTATTATATAAAATTAGTGAAAATATTTTAAATTAATAATTAGACTTTAGTTAAATTTTTTTAATCTACTTTGTATTAATTTGTTTAATTTATGTGATTAAACACTTTTGTCATGATAATATTACAATACTGACTGTAATAATAATATTAATATTATAGAACTAATTAAATTAACTGGTTGATGATCGCAGGAATTGTTTACATATAATTCTGTATACACTTTGCGACGTTCGATCATCAAAGGGTTAAAATAAAAACTTAACCCGTAAGTGGGCGCGCATTGGTCTTTTCCCCGTCCTTTTTAGTTTTTCGCATTTTTGACCCATTTCTCTTATGGGACGTATATTTTTTGAACTAACGTAAATTAATTTCGTACTTTTATGAAAACTATTCCATAGCTAAACATGTAATTTGATACACATTTAATGTTAAAAAATGCATTCGAAATAAGTATCGGTCGATTTGACCGTGGCGCGTTTTTTATTTCTTGCGTTTTAAATATATTCGTCATGTATTAATAATAATTTACAATCATTATACAGACATTTTAAACAATTTTACATGCAAATAAACATCGATAATTATTTCGGTCGAAAAGACCAATTCGCGCCCACTAACGTAAGTTTTTTTCGCGCGCCCACTGACGGGTTAATTAATTGATAATTGAATTGAAAGTTAATACTAATTCATATTTCCTGAGCATTAATAAATTATAATTTAACAATTAATCTTATTTTTTTGATTTATAAAAATTTAGGTATTTCTTAAAGAATATTCTACATTTTTTATGTACATACAAAAACAAAATATCTGTAGTGCGCATCAATTTTCTAATTTTACTAATTTTTTGTTTAGTGTAAAATATGTAGTCGCAATTTATGTTACATAACAGTCACACAGGTTAAAAATAAAAAAATAGTAGGTTAATTCTAAACGGAAAGCAACTTTTAAAATGACAAAAGGAAAAAAATACTTGATCCGTCAATGGTACAAAAAATTAACAAAATTAAATTATAAACTTAAACAATTAGTGTTTTTTGCATTTTTCCCCCCTATATTTTAAAGAGATTATGCAGTACTTTTAGCGGAAATCAATGAAAAAATTAAATATTTTGCTGTATATTTTGTTTATTTATCCTAAAGCAATGCACTAGGATTTGTTATTCATATTTTTTATTTAAAAATCAGCATATTTGTGCTACCAAAAATAGATACAAAGACGAAATCATTAAGCAGACGTTTTTTTATTATTAAAAAAACTATTTGTTTTGTTATTCATTCCGTAATTTGCCACCACTAGGAATTCTTTACCATCATCTATCGGAATTCACGAAAAAATTATTATGACGATTTTAGCAACATTATTGACGTCTGCATTGATTTAACATATGACGTACTAAATCAAACAATAATATTCTTTTGTTTCGTTGCTGTTTTTGCTGCATTTATTAGTAAGAAAAAAGTGTCCATGCAGTCGTCATTACTACAATCAACAAAATAATTACGTCTTATTTATTTTGTTTGTTTTTAATTCACATATCGACGTTTCCTACGTAAAAGATTATATCTCAGATTTTTCGTACAAAAAGATATATCTCCTATGTTTAAACATAGAAGATGTATCCTTTTGTAAACAAAATATGAGATGTAACCTTTTACTTAAGAAGCGTCGATATATCAGGATTTATTTATTATACTTGAAATATTATTAGAAAGAGATTTTTCTGTATGCTCTATTTTGATATCTCCGAAAACTAAGTGTTAAACAAAGAGAAATACTAATGTTTACATAAAATGTAAACAAAGACAAAAGAACATATGAAAATAGGATATATTGTTGTTTATGTTTATACTGCTTACATTGTACAGTTTTCTTTTATTTTCTTTGTAAACAAAAATATTGTTGCGGGAAAAATACACAAAACTGTATATTATGCTAGTATATCGATGCCTTAGTCGAAGAAACGGACAGTTCAAATTTGTATACGGTAAAATACATATAAAAATTTGAACTGTCCGCTTCTTCGACTGAGGCGTCGATATGTATTTTGTATATACTATAACAATTAGTATGAAGTGTGATACAAAAAGTAATTTTTTTGTAAGTTTTATTATATATTATTACAGGAAATATAACAGTATATAATAAAATGTTAGTATGTAATATAATATATATTACAAGTATATTAGTTATCCAAACTGAGCGTTTGTTATGTTACTTTTAGCAACTAATAAAATTTCGAAAAATGATTATTCAAATGAAAACAAATATTTGTGTTTCTTTTGTATAATCAATTTTTTGTTTGTATCAAAATGGATTTTGATTAAGAGGTTGGTCAACTCAAATGGTCGTCTCGTGCGTCAATAAATTAAAAATATTAACCGGAGTCTCCATTCGTCGAATGTCACCACTATACAAGATTGTGTGACGATGTTTATGATCACGTGTCTTGGATCTATAAAATCCTCGTTGGAGGCACTTGTTTTGCATTCAAGACGAGACATTCGTTGCGAAAACAAGTAACTAAACACAAACGACTAAAGCCTTTTTCGTCAAATCGAATACCGGTTAAAGTCAGTTGCAATTATAACCGATTGTTTTGACAGTTCAAGTGCCAGTGATTGAACATTTTGTGCTACCATGTACACGAATCCGTTTAACCGTAAACACAGCACGATTCGCCAAGTGCTGGATCGCATTTTGGTACCCACAAAGAAGTACCATCATCAATCCATACGAAGATCTGAAAGTGTATCCAGTTCTGGCAGTGCCACTTCCAAGAGCAGTCAAGGGTCTTTTGGCAGTCCACTGTCAACTGCTTATGCACATCGGGGAATACTGCAATGGGGACGAAAATGAACATCCATATCGTTTGACTCTGAGTTTTGAAATTACTTCTGTGATTACGAGTTGACTAAGTGGATATTTTCTTCCGAAATCTTGTATATTCTACACGTATTTCCATCTCATCTCATAATTGGAACTACCAAAGATCCAGATATGATAGAAATGCAAACAATGTCCGAGGGTCTCCGCAGAAACGTCCATCTTGCTGAAGAACTTGGGAGAAGAAGAGAAAAGAGGAAGGAAAATGAATTTCAACCTACAGTCTATGTTTGCAATCGTTTGTCATAAGGATGGTGGAGATCAGCTGATGCAAATCAAATCTACGTTGTCATCAGGACCTGAGCCCTTCACAAGGATCTTTTTTAAAGAAAATTTTCAATCAATCATAGGCCAAGAAATCCATACATTCTTACGTCTTTATTTATACCACATTACAACCATTTTGTTTATGGCAATTATTAACAAAAGACTCTTGTTATTATGTGAATGACTGATGTGTTTCGCTAAAAGTGTTCACATTCAAGACTTACGCATAGAAATTGACCTGAAGATTGGAATTGATGACGTATTGGTAGATACAAAGACATAATGTCACTAGTCAGAAAAGCAGTATTAGTTCGACGTTGTTTAATTGTGTTAACTAATTTATTACTTATTTATTGTTTGAATTGATGTGTGATAATGTATATTTCTATATATGACAGATAATTTTATACAAAATAAATGAAAATATAATATATAACTGGTTTTACTTTATATTTACCTATTCCTTAATGCCTTTTTAAAGTAATAATTAGTATTCTTTCAATGATATAATATTTGTATCATCATATTCTTTATTAAGAAAAAAACTTGCTGAATATGTATAATTACTAAATAATATTCTAAATCCATTTAAAAATACAATTATAAACTATTAGTTTTGACTTCTAATTATAAAAAGAAATGGAAATGATAAGATAGTATGTAGTGGACAAGTTTTCTTGAGATTAAATATTCAGTTTTACTTCATTAACATTGATATTTATTTTATATTAAAATTTCTTTATTTATACAAAACATATATTTAATTACAATTGCACGCACAAGTATTTTACAATTTGTTTTAATTTAATAATAATTTTAATATCATTAGGTTAATTGATTATAAGTTGCATTTTGAAATAAGAAACTTTGTACTTACAAAGCGTGGAATTTCAAGTTTTTTATTTTCCACTAATTCATGTAATATTCGTAATGCGCAGAAATGCTGATATTCTATACAGAAAAAGTGGGGTCGAGTTCAGTCACGTCCAGTTGATTCGTTACTAAAGATTTATAGAATTTTTAATTGTAAATTTATAGAAGTACTTTTTTCATTATTTTACTTAGGTGCATTATGTTCTATTTAACTGACTAATTGCAATAATTTTTTGTAAGGAAACATTTATTTTATGACATATACAAAATTCTATTATGACATATACAATTATATTACTTACACAATGGTGCGGATAAACGTACTATTTATCCAAATGTACCAATGATCGGAAATTCAAATATAAAATTAAACTTGAGCAAATTTTAAAAAATGCGTTTCATAAACAATTACAAATTTTGACAAAAAAATTCCGATAATTGGGATTTAATCTTTCGATGTTTGGTGCATTTACTTTATAATAATTTTAGATATTCATTAACACCCTTTTCAGGTTAAACATTGATACTTGTTCACTTTAAAAAGTACGTCATAACACATTCACAGAAGTGTTTAAAAAATCGATGATATAAATAATATTCCTAAATTCTTTATTTTGTGTAAGAAAAATGTTTGATATTATAACAACATAGCATGTAATTGCCTGGATATTTCTCTTGCTACTTATTGTTACGTTTACTTTTACCAATTACGATAACTAGTTTTTATGGTATTTTTACGCTTTTTTAAATTTAAATATAACATCAGATATACATTTTCATCACATTTACGTCCAAATATATTTATATTTTTTAAATACATACTAAATTTATTTAAATGAATTTCAATGTTTTTTAATTTTTTGTAATAAATAAAATATATTGCCTTGTTACAATATATTTATGACATTTCCATACACGCTTTGTTTAGCAATAAGACTGCAACATTTTTTACTTTTATGTAAAATTCAATACTAATTTCAAATGTTGAAAAAATGTACTGAATTTCGTTAATAAATTAAGAAGACAAATGTAATGATCAGCGCTTAGAACTATTCAGGGGAAATTCATTCAAAAAGTGTATAACAATCTTCAATCATTTTAAAAAATTTCTTGAATTCAGATTCGTAAAAATATATGGCCTCTCTTCAGTGGGACATAATATTTTGTCCATTATTTTAGGAATTTTACTGTAAGTGGTTTTATTACCAACAGGTTCTAACATATTGTTCCATAATAAATTTGCACCTGTAAAAAAATATTAAATTATGCAATTTCTTAACTTTTCGTTACTACAGATATTAACATTCAGTATACGAAATAAGAAAATAAAAAAGTTAAGAAATTAGAATAAAGTATAAAATATTAAATGTGGAATTGCATACCAAGAGCATGTCCTTTTTGACTAAAGTGAAAGCAGTCGTGCGTAACTAAATTAGAATCAATTCTTGATGCAGTAATTGGATTTGCATATGGAGCATTAAATAATTTCGTGAACGGTTGTATCACTACTGTAAAATCTGCAGTTGTGTCATATCTGTTAACAATATTGTTAAATTTATTTTTTAAATTAACATACTTAAATAGAAGATTAAATTACTCTAACTACCGTCAAATGGAGTTACTTTGTGTATAATTTCATGCTTTACAAATGTTGTCTTGATAAAAAACTATAATAATTAAATCGTATGTAGTAAGTTTTTTTTTATAATTATATATCATATGTTGGTCTCCGAAGAATAATTGGTGTAATTACTTACAATGTTTGCATATAATATTTATAAATTATTAGTAAAACATTCTGCGCACGAAGTTACCTCAGCTTATAGCTACTTTATGCATAATTGTAAAATAAGCTTTTAGTCATAATTATTTACGGTACTTTGTTAAAATGTTTGTTAAATAATTAGATAATGTATAATAAAAAATAAAGTGTCTAAATAGTAGTAATAATAAACAATAACAATAATAATAATAACAATAATGATAATAATAATAATAACAATAAAAATTATAATAACCAGTATCACGAATGATCCTTTCAACTCTATGATTCATTTTCCGCTCAATGATTTAATTTCAATGTTAACTAATACGTAAATTAGTTAATTTAAATTCACCATAATCTTTTTGTTACTTTTGATTCACTTCATAACACAAATTTTTCAGAATTTTTTGCCATTTAATATTATCGAAAATTATCTTATGAATGAATAATAAAATCAAATATAAATTTTTTTTTCTTATTTAAAGAAATATATTTGCGCAATTGAAATGATCTCTAGTTTCAAAAGTTATTCGTGATATACAACGTTGCCCCATTTGACGGTAAGTAAAGATAATAATATCTTTATCTGTTTAATGTATTTAATTAAGATTATATAGTATGTAACGTTTACATTAGATTCATAATAAATTTCAAACAGAAATGAAAAAAAGTCAAAGTAAAGGTGTTACCTTCCAGAAGAAATTAATTGTTCAGCAGCCTGTTGGTACAGATGAGACATTTTGGATGCTTCAATTGCTTCAACTATTTCATTACCTTTATTATGCATGCAAGAACAATACAAGGGATGTAGAATGTTGCACATCATACTTCTTTCTATCCGTATGGACACAGTTACATCTAAAAGCACAAAAAATTGTAAAAAGTTCTACAACTTTAACTTAGCATAAAATTACTAATTTTGTGCTACAATTACTAATTTTATGCTAGATTTACGCTAAAGTTGAAGCAAAGAATTTTACAAAATTATAGTTTGACAGATAATTTATAAATGCTTACCCATTGCTGGTACAAGATTGACAAGTGTTCTTGGTAAAGTTGCTCTGAGGTAATCCAATGCTCTTCGTAGATGGAGAGCATGTCTATTTGGGGAAAATAGTTTCGGTTTATAACATTGTGCTGAGCAGATATCATTAGCTCCAAAAAAAATTGTTATCAACTAAAGCAAACAAAGAAATCATTAGTTAAATGGTTCTTGAGTATTGCGATTCCATGTATGTACAAATTGTAATATTACAAAGTTTATGAAAATGTTCTTTTCGTGGTACACATAGGAAAATTTTTGTCTACATTCACTACAAATTTTCATTGATATACAGAATGTGCAGTGAATATAATGTAATAAAAATGTTATAATACTGAAATATATGAATCAATGTTGAAATTTATTTGTTCACCTTCCAGTGTTTATTAATATCAATCGAAGGATCACTTTTCATTCTATGAACTAAAATTCTTGCTTGATGTAGTGCGTCTTCTGTAGCTGCAACTGGATAAGCTATATTGAATCTAGCTTTATTGGAAATAAATTCTCCAGTTCCTGTTGAATAGCCATTTAAGTTTGGATTAAATTCCTATATTAAAAAAATGTTATTATATAGACCTTCATAATCTAAGCAAAAGAATAAATAATCTTTAATAATAATTTCTAAATAATATTTTAATTTCTAACTGAGTACATTTCTATAAAATTTAAATTTTAGCCGAGTTAATGGCATTTTCATATCAGATTGAATTAATAAGAATTTCGAAAATATCATTACCTAAAAAAATTATATTAACATCTTAAAATATATTTCTGATATATTTTAAATATAATACATATGCAATATACGAATACATTACCTTCAAAATATTTGGCAACGTTAAATATTTTCTCCAATTAGCTTCACCACCGATACACCAACTAACTCCTCGAGCTTCGATAAATGTTCCTATTGCGAAGTCTTCTAAGGCGCCACTACCGGCGACTAATGAATCGCCAATTGCTGCGATTACATCAATATCACCTGGTCTTAATCGATGGACATTATTAGGTCGAGTAAAAGATCTGAAAATTATATTTATTAATTAGTACATATAAATAGATACAAAATTGCACATAATAAGCTTCAGATATGTCATTTTAACGACTGAATAATTTGTTAGAGGTGTATCCTTTTGTGTAAAAAATTTGAGATATAATCTTTCATGTAAGAAGCGTCTATATATTATATACATTTTAATTTTATGTATTTTATTATTTATACCAAATACTTTTGGAAATGCAAATGCGTAAAAATTACTGTAATGTTACAATCATTTCTTAAACATTCTACAGAATCAAAAATACTTTCATTCAAACTATTTCTGCTTACTACGATCTGACAGTGTGTCTAGTTCTTTTTGCTTCATTGCAAACAAAATTTCAAGAAGAATTACTCAATGTTAATCTTGAATAATCAATTAAATACTATTTCAAGAAATTTCATGAAAACCTTACCTTCCTTTTAAAATATTGCACGGAAATGGAACATATGAAGGTACAATTGGTTGGAATCTGTTGTTATCGTCAAGTGATGGATATATTAAATTATTATTTTTATCACTGGCATCCTACAATGATACAATTGTAATTTATTTCAAGTTTATCATTTTTATAACAATACATTTGACTTTTTTATAACTGCAGTTGTTTAATATAAGAATAAAATAACAATTACTAAACAAAATCATTAAAAACTGAAATAATGAAATAAATAAAAATTATATGTGTTCTTAAAAATGTTACCGCGTATACTTATCCATATTTACAAGGTTTTTATATTGTTCTTTAACTATCACTTTCACCCTATATTTGTATAACACAAATTTTGACTTCTTATAATAGTGTTGATACAATAGTAAAGATAAGAAAAAAATTTTTTACTGTTTTTGGTATTATTATTAATTAATTGTATCATATACGGAGTGATTTTGAACATTCTAAAATATAAGAAAGATAATAAATAAAAAATGTACTCACTCTTCCCATTTTTAAGAATTGTAACATTGAATCCATCACTGATGTGGTACACATAACCGGAAGAAACCACTGATAGATTAGCATCAACCAGTACAAAAAATAAAGAGAATTGTACTTCATGTTTTAACTTTCCTTGACATCAAATGTAAAATAAGTACATCTCAAAGGTTCAATTGCAGTAACCTTAAACAATATATTTGCTCACAATGTTAAATCTCTTAATTAATTTATTAATTTAAAGTAATTATCACTAAATTTTAGGTGAACATTGTAATCAAGTTTTTAAAACTAATTTGTATGGATATAAATCATAAGTAAGACATATATATTTGAAATTACGTACACTAATCGTAACAAACACTTTTCTATGATAATAGGGTATGACTTTTGGCACATTTTTTTTCGCACTTTCTAAAAAAGAATTTGATGATCATATAGTGTAAGGTAGAAACATATTATGTATGCTTGTCGTCTCATCGCTCTTTTCTTTTTAACCGTCTGCTTTTACCGCTTGCAAATTTAATATGTGTTGTAACTTTATTTAAGAATACAATACTTTTTATATAAATAATTTGTTAATATATTTTGTGATATCCTTATCAAATAATATAAGTATTTCAATATTATAATGTGATTTTACAATTTGCGTTAAGTTAAACTCTCAGTTTCATTACTTTTGCCTATTTTTCATTACTTTAATTTTATTTTTACCAAATTTTACCGAAAATTATATAATTTATATTACATTTCAAATTGATAATAAAATACTTTCTGACAGAAAGACTTTCTTTCTATTATATACAATTTTCCTAAAAATATTAAACTTTTTATTGATCGCACTCCTTGTGAAATAAATATTCTTTCAACATTGAAATTATCCGAATAATTACTTTAAATTAAATAATTGCGACCATATTAAAATCAAATTGAATTGGTTTTTTAAGTTTACAATATTACAGTATTCTGTTAATCAAATTTGATTTCTTAATTATTTCAAAAGCATATATTTTTCAATGAGAAACCTTCATAATTAAATATTTAGAAATTGAAAAAATCTTAAAACTTACGGTTAAATTGATTTTATATTTCCATATTTGCGTTTGACATTACTTTTATTTAAAACACCACTAAAAAGAAATGCACGGAAGACTTTCTGTAAATCAAATCTGTAATCCGATCGGACTATTCGATATACGAATGTGTGTTACTACTCAACGATGAGCGAACAAGTTTGGCAGTCCCCACTTGTTCCTTCATTACTATTGGTGACGACTGAGTGAATGAAGATGCACGAAAATATTGTAGATATACAATATTTTCGTAATGTTTTATTTATTATAAAAGCCTGATGTTTTATTTATTATTTGTATACTGAAACTCAACATTTAAATAACTGAAAGTAATCTAGTTTTCGCATAATTGTGTTTATGTGTAATTTGTTCATGTTGACCAGTGTAGATTATTAGATTCGCTGTTCAATATAAATATTAATCGCAATGATTTTACCTTAAGTTAGAGATGAAATAAAAAATAAGTAAATATTTTACTATTATTTATTGAAAACATGTATAAAAGTAAAAAAATTAATAACATTCTTTTATTTAATTATACCACGTATACAAATATGGACGTTTTGGTGTTGGACATAAGAACTTTTGAAACGTTTTCGTCCAAGTTAAAGATTTTTTCCCAGCAGGTTGCAAGAAATTATTCCATAACGAATTTGAAACTGCAATGAATTAAAATTAATTGTTTATATATTTTAACAACAATAAATAATTTGAATCTGACAACAATGGAGACTATGTCTCTGATTTATTACTATGTATTGACTGGATTAAATTGACTCGCGAATATATTATAACTGTGGTGTTGAGGAAAAACCAGTTAAGTATATATGAAATATAATTAATTGATTTTTCCTGAATACTACAGATAAATTACAAAATACAAAATACTTACACCTTGCATTTGTTTTTTGGCTAACATGAAATGTATCAGATGCAAAGTAAGATAAGTCGGTATAGCCATTCCCCTTTGTAGGAAATGAAACGTTTGCAAGAACTGGTTGAGTAATGACAGTAAAATCTTCTCGATTGAATTCAGGGTATTGCGATACTTCATCTTCAACTTTCCTCCACCTAAAAAATAATAATTCAATTAATAAATTGATTAAATTTCATAAAACAAAAAAGTGACCATTGTAGTTAGTTATATGCAAGCATAATTAATTTTACACGACGATTCATTTATGAAGAATTTTTAGTTTCTTTTCGAACAAAGAATGACGGATAACAAAACAGAAACCTTTTAATTTCATAGAACCTGAACTGGAATCGAAATCGCTAATACATTTTGGTCCAGGTTCCTGGTAGAAATTTTTGAACTTTTTTGAATAAGTTTTTTTAAATAATGTTTTAAATTAAGTATAGAAAATTAGTTCTACTTTTATTCTGTTTAAAAAGTACCTAATTCCAATATATTTCAGAAATGAAATTGAGGTCAAACTTATCGAAAGTAAAGCGTTATTTGCGAGGTAAATTGGCAAATGTGACGACTATATAGGGATGCCAAATATTCATAATTTATAACTACATGGATCTAAGATAAAAAGATTATTCGGAATATAATGACACTTTCTCTTGGTTCAGTATATTGCTTGATGTATGAATAAATTATGCACAGACCGTACATAAAATACAATCTTGTAGTATTTGCAAGAAATGTTGGAAAATTTCCAATAAACTTTGTCAAATTTTATAATAATCTACACAAGTTCTGTAAATTGTGGGATTAAAGATTTTAAAGAAACAGATGAAAATATTTGTTCGTGTACATATAATTAATTTAATTCTAACCTGTCAATAATACGATAAAATTCTTGCAGACGTTTTTGATATTTGAGACCAAACAAACACGGACACTCAAAAAGTACAGCTAATTTTTGAAAAGAAGATCTGCCAGTAATTTCAACGAGAGTTCTTAAATGTGGAGTATTTACTATCGATACCATCGTTCGGGGCAAATTATCTCTAATGGTTCTCAAAGCTTGTACTAAATTATTTTTATGGAATTCTATGATATCCCAAGGATCACGTTCATAACACATATTAAGGCAAAAGTCATTTGATCCAATCATGATATTGATTAACTGTAATTAGAAAATCATTAATTGATAGGCGAAAGACATATTAATATAAAAAATAATATAAAAACTGTATTTCATTAATTAAATGTGAACATTTATAAAATCAAAAACATATTAACTTCATTTTACAATTAAAATTCTTAATTAAGGAATCTTGTTAATAAATACATTCCTTAAATCAACAATTCCTTTTCTTGATGTAACAAATTCTTAACGAATGTTTTCTATTAAAACTGAATTTAGTTTTTAAGCCTTTTCTACTCAGACATAGAAATAACTTCCAAAACTCCTATAACTTCCAAAACCTAACTAGAAAATGTATAAAAATATATTCATGTTATTTAAGACTAATATATATATATATATATATATTTTATTACTAATTTTAAACAATAAGAATTTAGCTAATTGTTATATTAATACAACTGGTGAGATTCAATTTATCGGAAAATTTCCGAATTTTTATTTAAATATTGCAAAAATAATTAAATACCATTTTCAATTAAAAGTTTCAATCTTTAATATACACGCATACAATAAAATTAACTGGTAAATTGAAATAATGTGTGTTGAAAAAATAAAAAGATTCTTCTTTTGTAAGTGTTATAATTATTTAATAATAAACCGTTTATGTAAACTTTAATACCTTCCAATGTTTTTCATTGTCAACTTTTGGATGATTTACTATTCTTTGTACAAGTATCTCTGCCATGTAAGGTATATCTATTGTCATTGCTCCGCTTTCAGCAACATTAAATGCAGATGCTCCATCAATTGTTAATGAATCTCCAATAGCGTATCCTATCAAGTTTGGATTAAACTCCTGTAACATGAGAATTTTAGCCACATACAAATATATATTAATTATGGTTTTTGAAGAATTATGTTTTACAATGTCTATAAAGATAAAGATTTAAACAGAAGGACGTAAGCACATATAAGCAAAAGTTAATCAAATAAATTAATAGCGTGTTCTTTTGCTCGAAAATCTAAATAAATATATTATACCTCACTTTATCTATACGGAAAATGTAACGTGAAAAAAAGGCCAGATCTAAAACTGTGTTAGAATTTTGAACAAAAGAACACGGTTAGAAGAATCTATCAAAAAATTCATTTTTTAATATATAAATAAATAAGAAAGGATGTTAAATGCCGAATTGCAGAAATTAAATAAAACTAGAGAAATTATTGTAAATAAAAATTGTACTAAACTGATTAGAGAAAATTGAAAATATTAGTTGAGAAAGCAATAACGATTAGGTCGGCTCTCGTTTACTAAGAATATATCGTTTACTTTAATTATATTAGGAATTGTTAAATATTGTCGCCATGTGCCTTGACCCCCTCCTAACGCCGATGCTCCCCGATTTTCAACTAATAGATGCAAAATATTTGTAGAAAAAAGTCCCAGACCTGCGGTTAAAGAATCACCCATTGCACCAATAACATCTATGTCTCCAGGTCTTAATTTATGAACACTTGTTGGTACATTTTTCGACCTTCCAACTAGAAATTTTATATTGTTACTAATTTTCTATACTTTCTTCGTAGAATCAATGATTTAAATAATGTCATCGTTATATAACCTGCTACATTGCATGGAAAGGGTTTGTGGTCATATACTTGTAATTGTACTCTTCCATTCTTTGATGCATCATGGAGAAATCGTTCTTCAGTGCCGGTTTTACCTAAAATTTAAAATTTATTAATGAACAACTTATTTTTAAACGCGATAAAATGATAAATTCATTTTTATTATATACATATAATAATAAATAATATATATAAATACCGTGATAAAAATAGATCTATCGTATACAATTCTTTACTACACCATGTACTAGATTTTCCCATAAAATATAATAACTGTCTTTATAAATAAGTTGCCCTCAGATTTATAAATGGTATAGTAATTTTTATTAGAAGTTACAATAATTTTTATTACAATTTTATTTAGCATGTAGTAAAATTCAGTTTTAAACATAGTAAAAGTTGTACTCTTATGCAAATTTCCCAAACTACCATAAAACATAGTAAATTTTCATACAACTTTTCTCTGTATATTTTTTATGAATGTATATATATTCATACAAGAGTCTTAATAATATGCAAACATTTCTTTTTATTAATTTAAGATTAAGTTGCTATATTAATCAAATATTTTCTTCAAATCAGCAATAATCAATTAATAAACATATCATTTAATAAGTCTTATTGATGTTAAAGTATTATGAAGCTAATTGTAATTGCTTATTGAAATATTATTGATAGTATTTACTGTATTGATGTGTTATTTAAATGAAATGTCACCTTCAACGATTAATTTGTTTTAACTGTTTATACTTGAGTGATCTTCTGAATATAGTTAGACCATGAAACACAAATGATTGATGATTTTATAAAAAATGTAAAATTGTTAGCACTTTTTGTTGTTTGATCATTATTGAAGATAATCAAACAAACACATTCAAAAGAACGCTGAGGAAATAATTTGCAATATAATGAATGTTAATCAACCATGCATCAGAAAAATATAATGTAGCAATTACCTCTTTAACGCGTTTTAAAAAGAGAAAAAAGCAAGGGAATAGAAAATGCAGTTTCTCGGTAACCCCCTAGGGAGATAAACTACGATTTTTGTTCACGTGTTTCAAAAAATGTTTTTCGTCAAACACCTGAATTTCCAGCAAATAAAATTATGTATCAGTATGAAATTTAACGAATTATATTATTCATAGGAATTCATAATTATAATTTTTGGAAATCTCGACATTCCATAAATATTCATTATGTTTATTTTCATAATTGAAGTTTTAATTATGAAAATCTATGTTTTTCTATACAACTTTAACGAGGATAATACCCGACTACACCTCAAGCTGCTTCCCACTCGGGAGTAAAATTTTGTTTTTCTCCCTTGTCTCATATTATACTATTTCGAAATTATTGTATTGATATTGTAAATGGTACTGAGATAATAAAAAGTTATTTTAATTAGTTTTAAAAAATCATAATCTGACTTACAAATTGAATAAAAAAAAAAATTAAAAATTAAACACTGAAATTAGATATAAAAAGTAAAATCATATTTGCTATTATATACTTTACTCAGCTATGAAAACTAATTGCCAGTATGTAACTATGGTATGTATCAACTATATTTGACCTCTTTTTGCAATAATTTCCGAGTTTGTTCACTCAAATTAATTTTCAAATAAATTGTGAGTAGTAAGTTATTTATTAATGACTTATTTTTATTTATTTTGTAGGTCTTATGTATAATGATAAAAATAATTATATTTAAAAATCACAATATATTAAGTATATAAGCTTATTCTAGAATGTCATTTTGCCATTTTTAATTTATCAATCAATCAAATATTATAAATAAAAAACACTTGATAAAATTGTATAATTATGTGAGAACTGTCACTGAAAATTAGCTTAAATAATAAGTTAGCTTGCAACTATCACCAATATTATTTCCCGAACCATTCAATATATGAAATATTTTGTCTCAATATTCTGACACATATATTTTTGTTTCTTACCAACAACTTGAATTAGAAATCGTCTAATATTCCGTAAAGCTTCAATGTTTTCCGGCGAATCAAGTGAAGTTTTTTGAGTTTGAACTAATGAAAAAGTACTTAGACTTATAGCGATGGTAATATAGTACAGTCCAAGTTGAAACATTATGCATGAATTATTTTTTTAATAAAAAGAACTTCTTTTAATTCAAAATATAACACTTTCAATTTCTGCACAGTTTAAATGCTTATCGATATACTCGCAAACAGCAAATGATGATCGTTTTTACACGAAGGGACGTGAATTGTAGAATATTAACCTTGATACCGCCACTTGAGGATTAACATTGGTATTGAACAAATGAATCTGGGACCTTGGCAATCTCGATATGCAAGTCAAGAAAAATCAATACAAATATAAAAAGTAACGTTATAAAAAAAATAATTTACATGTTTGATATACTTGCATTATAAAGTCATTTATGTCAGTGTTAGATCTGTTTTTATTCGTCTAGACTTTAGACATAAGGACTATGTAGTCATGACTCTTTGACTGCAGCTAATTTAAAACCTGAAAAGTAAAGGTCAAGTAAAAGAAAAATCAAAATATTAAAAAGCAAAAACGTTTAAAAAATACGAAATCTTCTATTCAAAGGATGAATCTGGAATAAAAGTCATTTAAACTGAAAGTAAAGTCCAAGTGCAAAAAAGTTCAAATATTGCAAATAAAACACTAAAAAAGAAACGTCCAATTCAGAGGGTCAATTTGGAATAAAATCTAAATATAATTCTAAACTTTATTTCAGTTAATTAGCAAACACAAAATCAAAATACAACTTTAGAGACATAAAATTAGTAATAAAAATAAAATAATTTTGATTACAAACACGAAATTAAAACATATAATAAACTGAAAAACATGAAATGTGATGCCCACACGTATTCTTAATATAAGGTATTGATGTCAATTAACACGGTCAAGTACATTAGCAAGGTTTTCTTTAAGAATTTTATCTGTAAAAAACTACCAAAACATATGATATCCTTATGACATTCCTATGACATTTCCGTGACATCCCTATGACATCCCTATGACAAGAGAAGATAATAAAATTAGAAAATAAAGTTGTTATAATTTCAAAATATATTTAAAAATACATCTTTTTTGATTATTCATATTAATTTGAAACTATATACTGTATTTTGTATCAATGGAGATTAAATCCTAAATTTTTTTTCTCGAGTGAAGTTTACACCCGAGGCGAAGCCGGAGGTTGTAATCGCGAGAGAAAAAGAATTTACGTTTATTTCCCATGGTGCAAACTATATTTTGTACCATGTTTTTATGATTTTAAATATTGATTTAAAATCATAAAAATTATGAAAAACAAATTAATTTCATGCATTAAAATCACGAAATTTTATGTAAAATGTGAAAAGTCATTAAAATCACGAAAAATATGAAAATTGATCAAAATTTCGAAATTTTGTGAAAAATGTGGAAATTCATGAAAAATGTCAAAATTCATGAAAATGTCGAAAAATCATGAAAAATGTAAAATACATGAAAATCTTGAAATTTCATGAAAAATGTGAAATCTCGAAATTTAATGTGAAAATGTATGATAATCATTGAAAATCGACCAAAAAGTCGAAATTTATTTAGAAATTCATGAAATAGTCCAAAGCTTATAACAATAAAAACATCTAACAGCAATGGCATTTAGATTGTCATACGAAATTTTAATCGATTTCCATTTTCCAAAGTGCTATTGTTATCTCCAAGGCAGCCGCAATCTTAAAAGAAAGATCACTTTTGAATTTTAAATTAAAAAAAAGAAGACCTGGTAATCAAATATATTTAAATCAAAAATATAATTCAAATGCCACCTATGCTCGATGAGTAAGTGGGAATAAGTTTCCATTCAATAACTCGTTCAGTTAAAAAATCGTTAATTTCATTTATGTTGTTTTTTATCAGACAATGCAAATATAATCTGTTGTTCGCACATACCATATCAAAATGCCAAAATTTCAATTTGCCAAAATGCCAATTTTCCAGCAGAAAGTCTAGAGAGAAATTCATGCTTCAAACAGTCCCATTTAGTGAACAGTCTTATTATATCTCATTGCTATCAATTAAAATTGTTAATAAGAGAAAAACAGGAAAGCTATTCACAATAGTATATTTTACACCAAATAAAAAGAATTTCCGTTCATCTCCCATGGCGCAAACGATATTTTTCCTTACAAGGAAAAAGAAAATTCAGTTTTTCGAAAACTCTCTAGAGAGAGAATTTTAATTGAATATGAATCTGTCTTTTGCAAAAAAATGTTGAAAATTAAACATTTTTAAATGTTCATATTTTTTTCTAATTTTTTTATATTTTAAAATTTTCCGCAAAAAACATTCTTTGGCATGTCAAAAACGAAGAATATTATAGATAATTGAACTTACTTAAATGTGTTCTTTTTTAATACGAAATATTCTTAGTTTCCGAATAGCCTGCTTGTTTGTGTAGGGGGTATAGTATGAACAAATAATACCTGTCCATCTATTATGGCCTTTTAGGAACACAATTGTTATCAGAATTAAAGATTAAACATTCGGAATTTGAATGTATTTGTATGTAACTAAAAGAAGAAACAAAAGGATTATTTTGTATAAATAAAGGCTATTTCATTGCACTAAATAAGTACATCATAATTGATAATGAAGTATGATTTATTCATTTTCAATATTTTGAACTGATAATACAGGGAAGCTCACTGTAGTACTTAATGCTGAACAATAAATAATTTACCACAGTACCACTTCTCAGCTTTGACAATAATCAAAGGGATAAGATGACAAATGAATTCAATTTGCATTAAAACATAGTACATTTGACTGGATCAAGTTTTAAATATAATGAAGAGAAAACTGATAAATATGATTGCACCCGCTAAAATAAATATACAATACATTTTACGATTTGATCGTTGATAAGCGTCAGCTTTTTTTAATTGCTTGTAACCCTCGGTAACTTTTAACTGCGTCTGCTCCACATTATAATCAATTCTATCTAAAATGGTTCCTTGTTCTTGTACTATATGTGAAAGATCCTGTAACAAATATCTTATATATTTTAACAAGTTATTACAAGTTTAATATATTTTTCAGTTTCTATGCTTATATAATTATTAAAACTCTTATTATAAACAAAAATTATTTATAAATTTATTTAATTAATGTTTATTTAAAAACATAAAAAAATTTACACAATTCATAATTAAATATCTTTATAAATAAATATTCTACAAATACTTATAATAAAATTACCTTAAAAATATAATTAAGTTCCGAAATGCTTTGTACTATATGCCCAACTTCTTTTTCTCGTTCATTTGCTAGTATAACATTATTTTCCGCTTCTTCTAACTGCAGTAAAACTGAATCCTGCATTTGCATTTGCTGTGGCGTTTCTTGCCAATAATTTGAATTGTCATAAGTCGTGTCAGTCAACCATTGATCTGATGATCCGTTTTCCATAAACATTTGATCCTCCATTAAAAATTGTCGACTTCTTTCTTCTCTCGAGTTAATTTCTGCAACCAAAAAAGAAAAAATACTTTTATTAACTGAATAATTTCGTATAATACAATTCTGTAATAATTTTATATAAGGTAAATGGACCAGTCATCGGAAGGTTAAGCTCCAGTTATTTGACATTTTTTTTGATTAGTAAATGTTAAATTATCATAATTCGAAAATGGTTAAAAAGATTTTTTATTATTAAGCTTTTATTAAACATGTAATAAATATTAAACGCATTTTTTGTTAATTTTCTAAAAGGCAGTTTTATTTTTGATATTTCCGATCATTGCTAGATTTCGGTAACTGGAGCATTTACCTTAATGTATTTAATTCAATTTTTTATGATATTTACGTTGTAAGTATTTATTTTGTGCAGTTCTATAGCGAATCGCAAGTTCCTGCAGGGCTATTGAAAGAGCTGTAACAGCACTATTTGCCAGCTGACGTTCTGCCGATCTGACTTCATGTCTGGCAGCATTTTTTATTATTTTCACTTGTTTATAACCGCTGGAAAAAGCTCGGCTTATGTCTCTCGTCAACTGTTCCATTTGTTTTTCTTCCTGCAAATTCGCATAAAAATTATTTTTACCAATATATATTTTTTTATCATTTTATCATCAATTTTATTTGATTATTTTATCATTGTATAATCAAACAATACCTGAGATTTATCGTCTAAAGTGGGTCTTGTAACATGCTTTGAATGCAATTCTATGAGATTTTCGATCTTCACTCGCAATCTACTCAAAATATACTGCGTTTCTTCTAATGAATCTATCCACAGTGGCGGAGATGTGTTTCCCAAATTAATTCTCCGCAATTCAACACTGTCATTTTGCATATTTTCTGCTCCAACCAGAGCCATTCTGTCTGATAAATTCTGCAATCATTTTTACATTATAATTAAAAAGAAGACATTTATTTTAATTAAATAAATCAGTTTTAACTCTAATTTCAATAAACATTTTCATATAATATATTTTTTAATGTATAATTCATTTATATATTAATTAATTAAACTTTATTCCAATATTGTTTAAACAATAAACTTACCTGTTCGGCATAAATGTGTTTAGTTTGTAAAGCATTATTTCGCATAAGAACGAAAGCCTCAGTAAGATTTCTCGTTGCCATTTTGTCCGAAAAGCACACAAGTTTGATTTACGTCAATCGAGTTCAAACCCTCCACAATCCGATTTAACAAACAACACAAACTGTCAACAATATCTTGTCGAATTTTAGTAACTGTCTGTTGTCATTACAAAAGTCACAGCTCCTCGACAACTCAATCAGCTGATTCTGTCACACTTCGCCCACCAATCGTATTCATCATAGCAAACGTTTTCTTTTCTCATTGGTTAGTTCTAGTCTTCAAATAACTCAGAACACTCTTCAATGCTATTTTAATTTTTGATTTAAAAAAGAGAAAGAAATGTCATAAATGTTCATTACAAAAATAGTAATTAAAAAAATTAAATAAATAAATGATAAGAAAAGTTAAACAAACATTTTATAAAATAAATATATTAAAACTGTATTGATTTATTTATCAAAATTTATTTATATGCATATTTTACAAAACAGTTGTTGTTATATGAAAAAAAAACAATAATCGATTGTTCTTCTGCCTTGTTTATGGTTTTATACACTTTTGGTCTGCTCTACAACTAATGGTTTTGTGCTATACAGATTGCCTATAATCACTTGACGTTTAATTACTTCTAAAGCCTCTTGTCCTTCTTTGAAACAGTTGCTAATTTCTTCTTCGTTTCTCAGGGTTTTGTTCTTCTGAAACTCGTGTCTCACTTTCCTCAAAACATACATTCTACAGAAAAAAAACAAGATTCAATTTATCATAATATGTATAAAAATCAATATTTTATTCTACAAATTATTGCAAAAATTAACCTCTATTTTACCATCAAAATAAAATAAACTTAACATAAAAAATTAAATTCAAATTAGCTTAAAATTTTTAAACAAAAGATTGATATGAAAATGGGATATTAAAATGAATATTATTGTTATGCTCCAAAATAGGTTATGACAAAAAGAAGTACAGTGCAAAAGATTTGTAACATAAATTCGTGTTTAATGTTGAAATTAATGATAGATTTTATACGTGTTTTTATTTTACAATGTTAAATAGCTGGTTTACCTGTAATTATAAGCATTCCATTTTTTCGCTTCTCTAATTAGGGACCGATAGAGGCTTAAAATAGTGCCTCGTTGAAGAGCCATTGTTATGTACATCAGCTGTCTATCTATCGTGAAAACATAACCTATAAACATTTAATTAACAATTTGCAATGACGGTATTACTACTATAGTAAGTAAAAAACTATTAATTATTTCTAAGACGTAGTTATTTATTCATATTTAAAAATAATTAAGTTATTAATAATTAATAACAATAACAATAAAGAAAGAAAATATAAAAACCAATAACAAAGATAATTAATAATTTAATAATAGAATTTATTCCTGCATTTTTTGTATTTAAACAATTGTTATATTTGAAATGTTTTATGTTATATTTATTTGAAAACAATAAATCAATTTATATAATAAATTATAAATCCAATTATTTAATTATCAATTGAATTACATAAAATTCTTCTTTTTAAAGAAATGTTATTCAATGATTAAAAATTGTTTATTTTGCAGTTCCAACATGATAATAACATTACGTGGTGCAAATCGTCAAGCAATGTTGCTAAGACAATTGTCTACAATCGCGGCAAAAACGCAAAATCAGCCAAAAAAGATAGACATTTTAAAAAAATCATACGTCGTGGACGACTGGACTAACGTGACATCGAAAATCATTTCACACATTGGGACAAATTTGCACACGCAAAAGTACCATCCACTGTCCTTTGTGCGACAAAGAATTGTCAATTTTTTGTACAAAAATTACAAAGGGCGAACTGACAACCCAATTTTCAGCGTACACGATAACATCAGTCCAGTTGTGAGTCCGGCGCAAAATTTTGATTCTCTTTTGATTCCAAAGGATCATCCAAGTCGGCGCAAAAATGACTGTTATTACATCAATCGGGACAATATGTTACGAGCTCACACAACGGCACATCAATCTGAGCTCATTAATATGGGTCTGGATAATTTTCTGATTGTCGGTGAGGTTTATCGTCGGGACGAAATCGACCGCAAACATTATCCGGTGTTTCATCAGCTGGACGCCGTTCGCACCTACACGTGCGATGAGGTTTTCAAAAATGTTCAAACCAATGCTGAGAGATTGAGGTTGTTCGAGGAACAGGAAACCAATGAGACTGCGGAGAAACAAGCGTGTCATACTTTGGAGACGGTCAAAATTTTGGAGCATGAGTTGAAGAGTTGTCTTCTTGGAATTGCTCGAGAATTGTTCGGCAAAAGTCAGTATGCAATCCTCCTTAAAAAGTCTTGGCATTTCTTATAAATTCTTACATGAAATTGTATTAATGAACATTTCTGTAGCAAATTTCGCTAATACAATTTTATATAGTAATTTATAAGAAATTAGATGTTTGTATTTATTAGATTATTCAGAAATTGAATACTAATCATGTTCGTTTTTAATATCAGATTTAAAGTACCGATGGATAGATCAGTATTTTCCCTTTACCCATCCGTCCTTCGAATTGGAGGTATTCTTTAACGACGATTGGATTGAAGTTTGCGGCTGCGGAATAATGAGACAGGAAATTTTGGAAAAAGCTGGTGCTTGTAACAGAGTTGGATGGGCTTTTGGTTTGGGTCTAGAAAGATTGGCCATGTGCTTATATAATATACCAGACATCAGACTGTTTTGGAGCACTGATACTGGATTTTTAAATCAATTTAAGGTCGATGATATTTATGCTCCGATCAAATTTAAGGTTAGTAATCATCAAGAATGATATTTAAAATTAATGAATTTATCAATTTAATTTATTTTTCGATTAATTATTTCAGCCTGTAAGCATTTATCCACAATGTTCGAATGACTTAAGTTTTTGGCTACCGGAAGATGTTCCGTATTCAGAAAATGATTTTTATGACATCGTTCGAGACGTGGCGAATGATACAGTGGAACAAATTAATTTGATTGACGAGTTTGTTCATCCGAAGACAAACAAGAAGTCACTTTGCTATAGAATTGTGTACAGACATATGAATCGTGTATTATCTCAGAATGAAGTTACGCAGATTCACACTCGTATTAGACTAAGGGTAGAATCAGAATTGAAAGTCAAATGCCGATGTTAATTAATTGAAAATAAATTTTGTAACGTTTTATTAAAAGAATTTAAATTAATATAATTTATTATATATCCTTATTTTTCTTTTTCGTTTGTGATTGATTTGAAATATTTTTGCAATTTAACTTTCTTTAATAATAACGATTATATTTAGAAAAAAATAAATGAAGAAACAGTTATATATTATTAAAATTGTGATTATTTATTCACCAATGTTTAAGAAATATATATTGTACAGTAAAACAATATTTATCTACAGACAGTTGTCTTAATTTGTTGTTCTACAATTACACTTTCATTTTTACTAACTATAATCAATGTGATGTATGTATAAAAGAACAATAAAATGAATCTTAATTCATTAACGTTGATCAATTTGAGTTTTATGACAAAAAATATACTAAACAAATATTAAATTGAGAATTATTAATAATTTCAACTTAAAAATACATCAAGAATTGTTTTTTAACAAACAAATAAATTGAAAAAAGTTCCAAAAAATATTTGGAGTCAATAGAAATATGTTTCTAAATATTTTCATCGTCAATGTTACATTATTTAAGTTGAAAATACATACATTGAAGATAAGATGAATCACAGATGACAAAAGCGAAATAATAATAACGAATTCTTAACGAAAAGAAAAAGTATTTCTTTTGATAATTTTTTGATTTTCATTATAGTCCGGGAGATAAGGTTACAAAACTGTGTCTGATGTGATACCGCGTGAAACTTTTTGTAAATTTAACCTGAGGAAAATGAAACGAATGTCTGATCTGCCATGGTATCACGTTGATCAAGTCGATAACTAAAATAATTAAAAAACTTTGCACCCGCGCAGTAGCGCGGTGCACGCCGACTACGCATAGGCGAGCAGAACAACATCACTCGTTTTCATTCATCTCAGGTTACATTTACAAAAAGTTTCACGCGGTATCACATTGGACATAATTTGTGACCTTATCTCCCGGACTATTACTAATGAATAAGTGAATAAAGTTAAGTCCAATGAAAATCGAAGTAACAATAAATACTTATAAACTATTAATCGCAGTTTAACAAACGTTACAAAGTTAAAAGCTTTTTACAAAACATGAAATGTAAAAAGTGTCGTAAACTTTTGTTCATTGACGTTTTCGCTTTGTACAAAACATCAACGAATGTACACATCACATAATTTCAATTTGTTAAAGATAAAAAATTCCACTTTTTAACATAAATTATTTTATTTACAGTGGATCTAAACAATACTGAATAAATAAAAATATTAAGTCAGTAAATTAATGTTCAAGAAGAAATAAATGTAATTATTTCATTTTGACATATTGACATGGATCGTAAACGCTCATCTCGTAGATAGGAAAACGTATTTAAAAATTAGAATTAGATGTGCATATAATACGAGCGTCGAAACAGTTTAATGTTGGAGCAATGAAATGCATGAAAGTCAGTTTTTTGGTTAAGTTCCTTTGTTTTTTTTTATGAAAGTTTAGAGTAACTCGGTGGCGAAAACTTTTTGCGTAAGAATTTCAAAATGTACAACGGTACACACGAAAGCAATGTTATCAGTAAAACCTTCCAAAGAAAACCTGTTGTCTTGATAAATTCCGCATCTGCAAAAGAAATTTTATTATAAAAATCAATTTGTTCTTTTGTGGAACAAATTAAATGTTTTAATATAATTCTCACCGAAATAGTCTTTGAGAACTACAAGCGATAGAAGATATAAAGCTAAAGAAAAGACTTCAGCCAGCATCATAAGATAATGCCAGGTCCTTATTGTCAGAGCGACCATGATCAGTTCTGTCAGAACTAAAGCTGAAAAGCTTATCGCTACGATGTGGATAAATTCGTCTTCAAACATAATAAGGGCACCGTACATTATAACTCCACCTAAATATATTAATATGTTCAGTTTAATAATACATTTACTTTTATAATTCCTAATTGTAATTTAATTGCAACAAATAAAGTTTGGCAATACCTTGGTAAATGCTTATCAAAACCCATATAAAGAAAGTTTTGTAAGATAATGATCGACCTTTACTCAGTTCTTTGTACAGTTCCGGATAAGTGATAGCAATTTTTCCTGACACATCTTTATCCAGTACAAGTGAAAATACAGGAAACATTGTATATATTGTAGCGTATCTACAAGAGAACAATTTCAAAATTAAGACCTAATTTTTTTAATGTTTATTTAATTACAAAACTTATAGTTGTAAACTGTATTGTATAACTTACCCGACCATCAAGAATCCTTGGTAAAGTGGGACGGAAGAAAAATAAAACACAGCAGAGAAGACAGCTTGCATTGTGGAAATAATTAAACCACGATGTATAACAAATTGACTTAGAGCAGACGATCGCTTGTAGCTGCGTCTTCCATGGACCAGTAATAGATTGCCTAAGTGACTGAATTGTCTAATCGAAAAGTCGGCAGCTAAGGATGCTTGTCGTCCTTCGAGTCCTTCGATTCCAATGCCTATATTGGAATAAAATATTTACTTTATAACTTTGGTTACTCCAAGTTATTTAATTATTTAATTTAATTAAGTTATTCAATTACTTTATTTAGTTACTTTAGTTTGTTACTTTAATTAATAACTGCAATTAGTCACTTTATTAAATAATTATACAGATTTTGTATTAATTAATTAAAAAAATATTGAACAAAAATGAATAATGTAATGTCAAATCAATACAATAATATTATAATCACCAGCATCCGCAGCTTGAATCATTGTAACATCATTTCCGCCATCACCAACGGCAGCAGTTCGTTTTCCCGTGTGTCTCTGAATGAGTCTCACAACGTCAGCCTTTTGTGTCGGTGTGCAACGACAGCACACAACTGCTGGCGATGCACAAGCGAGTTCCAAAAATTCTTGCTCATAATATTGCAAACAAACTTCCAAAGAATCGCCGCTGATCACCAATGCGCAATCTTGCTTCTTGCGAAAAGTGTTGAGCTCTAAATGCGCGTCTGTTCGGGTCATCACAGATTTAAATACGTGCAAACTTTGCGTACGCGATACTAATCTTGATGACTTTGCTATGCAAGTCGCTGTTTCCAATTTGTCGCCAGTTAACATCCAAATCTGCAAAAACACGTACAAATTACATTTTTGTTTTAAATGTATAATAATTGATATCTTTAAATATAAGTCAGTTCTTAGTTTACCTTAATTCCAGCATTTCTTAATAACTCCAGGGTAGGTCTAACACGATCTTGAAGTTTATCCTCAACTCCAGTCAGACATAGGAGTTCCATTTCTCTTTCTAAGCTCTCAATTACAGCTGCGACTCTACTTACTCTATCACTAACACACATTCGTGCTGCATTGTACCTGCAAATATAATATAACCATCGTTTATATATATAATTTTATGTTAATATTATATCTTAAATGTATCGTACATTTTTTACATGCTTATTTTAAGTATTATTTTATAACTAATTATTAATTAACATTGTTTTGAAGTAATTATACCTCGCCTCAAAATCCAAATATTGTTCCTCTGTAAGATTTTTTTTTGCAACGACTAAAGTTCTGAGACCCTCTCTGGCCATATTTCCGCACTCTTCTTCAAGCCAGTCATTGTATTGCACGATTCCAGACATGACAACGTCTGCGCCTTTCAAATAAAATATAATTTCATTGTTCGTATTGTCGCGAACAATGATTCCCATTCGTTTTGTCTCGGATGTAAACGGAAATATTTGTAGGATTGTGTAATCAAGAAGCTTGTCGTTTGGCGCTTTTAATTGCATCAAATTTAAATCACGTTTCACTAGAGCAAGCCCCATTTCTTCGGTCCATTTTACTAAAGCAACTTCGTCAGGACTTGAAGCTTGATAATTTCGAACCTGCTCTGACGAATAATAATGCTGATCCGCCTCAGTTTGACTATATTTTTTTAGTTAAACAAAAACAAGAAATTGTTAATACTGTTATAAACTTGTTTATTCTTAATAACTATTTATTGTTTTCAATTTTGTATTATTTTTTAAACGTTTAATTAATGATTTGATGAAATTTATACATGTTTATTCATTTTTCAGTTATATATATTTAATATAGCTTATTGTTGAAGACTTTTTTTTAATTTATGTGTAAAAAGTTAATAAAAGCGTAAAATAAAATTACGTGCGATAAATTGATGAATTATTAATTGTATGAAATAAACAAAAAAAATGATCACACCTTTGAAGATCACTTAATAAAATACTCGTGCCTCGTAGCAAATTTTCTGTGTGCCTGAGAAATATAAAAATGTATGTTTTATCAAACTATAACAAAATGTGTGTTCTCACTTATTGTCCAAATGCTAATGATTCTTAATAATTAATTTTTTCCCTTAATTTTAGCTAAAGACTAAAGATATATGGAAATGATTATGCAATTTATTAACTTAATTCAATTTTATATTATGGTTAAATAAATGTAAATAGAATAAATATACTTATAATATTTTAGACGTTAAAATTCACAGGTAAAGCAAAATTTTTTTATATAGATATAAAAAATAAGTTTCTATTTCTATTAATATTACTATTGTTTTGAAAAAGAGAAAAGAAAAACATTTTATAAATTTGAAACGGATCTACGTTTGTGTGACAATCAGAGATATACTATTAAATGATTTATCCAAAATGCAAGTTTGAAATGATATACATAAATAAAGTTATAAAAACCGTCAATAATCATAATAAAAAACTTAATTTATAAAAATGATCAAATATAAATAATGATACCAGAAGAAATAACTTGCAATAATTAATGATATATATATATATATATATATATATATATGCAAACACATAATATGTGCAAACGAGAAAACACCATACATAGACATGCTGAAATATCCTTATTTAACGAACAAAACATTTTCAGTACTGGATTTTTAAGAACATTATAATGTATGTAACAAATAATAACCAATAAACACTCAATAATCTTTTGCTATATGTGTTAATTCGAATTCAAAATATCGTTATGTTACATAAAATATGACTACTCTTCCTACTTTTCCCTCATTATAGCAATAAATAATAAGGAAAAAGTTTGTCTTGGAAGAGTAGCTTAATTATTTTTATAAACAAATAAGAATTTTTCCATTTTTTCCTTTTTCCAATAATTGTTACTCAATCCGCTATTGCATAATATATTAATAAATTTTTGATCTTAAAAATCAAAAATTTAAATCAAAAATTTAATCAAAAAACATCACATCTTAAAAATAGTGTAACCTTTAGATATTTTATTGACTAAACTACAAATGATTTGTCAATAAATATAAAACTTAAAAAATGACATGTAAAAACTAATATGAATTTAAAAATAATTCTGTATGTAGTTAATTAAAAATTCAGTACGAAAAAAGCGATTCCCCAAAGTTTAATCAAGCTTAATAAATGTGCAAAGATGAATGAAAATCATAATTAATTGTATGCACCTTTTAACGGATTCAGTTTCAACAGTCTGCACACTGTCCGTATCAAGTTTATTGCTTCGTTCAGTATCGTCATAACACGGCGTCACATTGTGGCACAAAGCAAGTGCATGAACAGCATCAAATAAACGCGAAGTTTCGGATCTTCGTACTTTTCCAGAATGCAAACTAGTCGGCACTTTGCTTGGCGATTGTTCAACATTACCAATTGGATAGCAAGATTTTAGCATCGACATCACGGTGTCAAAGGACTCTTGTCCATACGAAATGGTACCCAAATGAAGCTTTTTAAAGACCATTATATTTTGCGTGAGTGTGCCGGTTTTGTCGCTCAGCAGGTACGATATTCTACCAAGCTCCTCGGGAATGGTTGTAGTACGTACGACAGTTCCGGCGATTTGTGGATCGCGCTGAATGCACCATGCATAAAAGGTCTTGCCCATGTCCAGATTTACGCGCAAACTGATCGGAATGATGTACGAGAATAACAATACAAAACGGAACATGTAACGATACCATGGGCCGTTGAATCCTTTCACGCACATCATCACCAGAGCTAAACCTATAACTGCACAAAATAAAACCTGTAAAATAAAAATTATTATTAGAACTTCTTTTTAATTAGATAACTGATCATAACAATTTGATTTTTTTTAATTGTTTCCTTTTTAATAAAAAATATAAACTAAGAATGAATGTCCCAGTTTGTATCATAGTCACAATTTGTGTTATTTTTCGAATATTTACATTTATTTCAAAGTTAATATAACGAAAAACATATAAAATGGGTATTTTATAAACATTTTTTCATATAAAAAGCTTTGAAGCTCCATTCTTTATGTTAAATAAAACTGTTAATTAATTGTTTAAAATTTTATAAATTATTTATTATTAAATATTGTAAATAAGTTATAAAAGAAATGAAAAGGTCATTATACAGAATGTATGTTTAACATATATATATATATATATCAGTTTCTATTAGTCACTGAGCATTAGTCAATTATTTATAAATTAGATATTCAATATGAAGAGTTAATAGTAATTTGTCAATTATAGTTATGACTGCATATAGATATACCTTCGTCAATTGATTTATCTCTTTATCAAGCAATCCAACTTTCGACCTTGGAACTGCATGATTCATCAGCGATCTGGTTTCCTGTCCTGTATATACAACCACTCCCAACGCCGATCCTGACGCCACCGCTGTATTTGCCCATAGTGTATTATCAACACCAAGACTTTCTTCACTGCTATAACCATCGTACTAAAAAGTGCAATATATTTTAGATCAATGTATCTTTTTTGTTTGTTTCTCTGCTCAACTTTGTTTCATTTTATTATTTTAAATATTATATTATATCTGTAGCTTCCGATAATAACTAGTTAACTATGTATATATTTCCTGATTCATTACTGAAAGCCACAGAAATATAATATTACATTTTATTATTTTAAACATATACACATACCCGTGAAAAAGTTCCAATGAAACTGTGTATATCTTTCTGCGGTTTTTCAACGTACAAGCTTGCTTTGATATCAAACAACTGTGTATCATTTTCGAGTTTCTGCGTCGCCGGAATAGCCAGACGTAATTTCCAGTCTGTTTCGCCGTCCAATTGATCAGTTCGCACAAAACAAGCTCCAGACTTTTCGGTCGTTCTTAACAATACAAGATCCGCTGGTACTCTTTGGCCTTTCTCTACAATCACCTATAAGTTTAAATATCGTTATTTATAGTAATAATAACAATAAATTTATAGGTTTTATTCCAAAAGCGCAAAAGAAAAATGTTTATAAATATAAGGAAAATAGTTATAAAATTAGTTAATTAACTAAAAAAATAACTTTTGACCACATTTTCATTTTCGCTTATGATCATTTTAGATTTGTGTTTTTGATCATGAAATTCAAAATATAATTATGTACGGTATAAAATATCATGTTAAAATTATTTTTTATTTAATATAGAAAAAAGCTTACTAAGTCGCCAACTCTCAGCTTAGCACTTGGTACCAATTCCGGGGTACTAAATCCTCTTACAAGTCTATAGTATTTCTGATTGTTCACTTCTTTGTCCCTTTTGTATCTTCGAAAGTCGTCCACAGCTTCTCGACATATTGTCACAGTTAAAACAAAACATAATGGTCCCCAGTACGTGTACAAATAGCCTATCTTTATATCCGGGATGAATTGAGATATGGCCATCAGTAAAAAGTACAGGTTTAAAAAGAACTTGAACTGTTGAAAGAGTACCTACAAATCATACATATAATTATTATTGACTCATTATATGAAGTAATATTTATAAAATTTTACGTTATTGAAATATGTATTATTTTAATATACCAGTGGCAGAAATGTGACGATGTTATATTTTTGATTTCGTATGACGTTTGTGGGGAATTTCTCGTGCATAATGTGACCAATGTGAATGGTCCGCGATTTCAATTCCCTCTCCTTGCAACATCTTCGCCACATCCAAGTACAACATCTGTTTAAATAAAAAAAAAATATTCATACTGTTATTTCAAAATTCATTTAAAGAAAGATTAATGAATATTAATGTATAACAAAAACCTTTTTTTAAAGTAAATATTATAATTAGAGTTTAATTAAACTATTTGTATAAAGTATAATATTTTATGAAAATAAACGTTTTATATCAGATAGAAATTCGTTAGTCAATGTATATAAATAGATATTCCATATTAGAAATGCATTATACAACTATTATTAAAATTTCGAAAAGGTTTTCATTTTCTTGAAAGTTATTTTCAAGTTTAATATTTAAGATTTCCGTAAGTATTAGATGATATAATACTTAATTGAATAACGTAATACTTTAGTTTAAATGAATGAACGTATAAGATCAATGCGTAATGTGATAATTAACAGACATAATTGAACAACTTTTGCCTTGAATAACATTGTTTTTACTTCGAAACAAAACAATTGTCGTTAAAAGTGATAAGTTAACGAAGTTAAAGATTTAAATTGTGCTACATTAATAAAATAAGTTTATTTTTATCTATAAATTAGTTAAAATGAATATAACAAAAATAAATGATTAGAGGTCGTTTTAAATTACATTTGATTGACTTTGCTGTAGGCTAATAAATATTAAATAATACCATTTTACAATTCTTATTCAAATTTACGTTTCTTTAAATATGAATATTCACCTCAAACAAAATTTTGTTTCTACTGACTTTCAATTTTTATTATTCTTTTCTATACATTTATATATACATTTTAAACTTAGTGAACACACAGCTTTATTATATGTATCTATGAATTTAAAATTAATCAATATTTCATTCTAATTGGATTCAGTGTTACGGCATATTCTCGCATATAAAAAAATCATTAAAAATGTATAATTACAGTAATAACGTGAAAACAGACTTTTTAAATAAATAAATAATAATGACAATTACTACAAAATGTTTCGATTCAAGACTTCTTATTACTAAATTTGTTTAATTTAGAAAAAAAATAAACAATCCCAAAATTCTTGAACACAGTAAACAAAAATTTTGTAACTAAGCAATTGACATTACGAAATATAAGAACGAAATATATTTAAATATATCAATAATGATAAATGAGAAAATAGTATGAAAAGAGGAAAAATAAGGGAAATATGAATGTGAGCAAAAATGAGAGAAAATATGTCATACTTGTTGAAGCGATTCATCGCAAAATCAACGAAGAACTGAATAGTATCGTAAAAATGAGTGGCGTACTGGCGGACAAGGTGAAGAATGTCGAGCGAAAAAACATGAACAAATATTATAAGAGTTGATTGAAAAATGAAATGAAAGAAAGAATCGGGCGCGCGATTGTTAAAACAAAAAACGGAGCTACATGTTGGCGTCGCGAGCGGACATATTTAGCGCGCGATCCGAGACAAGGCACTGCGGACTGTCTCGCGTGCGTGCCTCTGCGCGACTTCACTTGTGTAATCGATTTTTGGATTGACAATGCAAACTAGAAATACGTCACCTCGTCCACGAGTTGTCAGCGCGAGGTTTTGTTATCAGCGGAATATCTTCTTTCGACAATCTTATCACATTGCTTTGTGTCTCCATTTATGTTCCTTCATTTGGCTCCAAACCAAATGAATATGTTAAAACAAAATTTGCGCGAACCGTGTAACGAAATGTCAGATGACAAGTGTACTTCTTTCTTATGCGTCTCACAAATGGACGGCAAACATTCAGATGTTTTGGAATTCTTTTTTTTCTTGCTTTTTTCGGAACTTTCAGAGAGGTATATGATTGACTATCACCGACAATTAATTCGCGTTTGTTTTCGTTTGATAATTTTGTGATAGCTTTATGACGTCACGTATGCTTCTTCTCACTTTATCTCGATTATTGTGTCATCCCAATTCAGCGTTAAGCTTTGTTCATATGAGAAAGTAATTTTTCAATAACTTTTCTTCCCCGCGAATATTTGAAAACGAAACAAATATTGACCAAAAAGCATTAATTAAAATATAAATTATGCATTCACCGAAAACGATTTGGTTCAACTGTTGTGCTTATCAAAGCACATAATAAGTACATAAATATTTGTACTGAGCCTTTAAGGTTTACAGACCGTTATAAAAGGCTGTTAACAATTAAACAAATAGAATTTAACTTTATTAATAATTAATTTTAAATAATAATTAAATAAAGTAATCAAATTTAAATAAAAATTAACTAAAATAATGTTTGTTAATTTCAATTAAAACAATAAATAATTTCAATATGTATATTATTATATTATAAATATATTTGTTTATTATATTTAATATATTTACTTCTTTCATTTAATAATAATGATAACAAGTATTTTTTTATAATAATTAATTAGTTATTATATTTATTATGAAATTTTAACATACAATGATTAGTTATCACTATAATAATAATAATTCTTTATATTGTTTCATATATGACGATATGTTTGGCGCAAAATATCAACTTATAAGTGCAACTTTTGCGTTAAATGGTTTTCAGTGTGTTTGAATTACAGTTTAATATATTTTACACATTTTAAGGATAATTTTAAAAATAGGTGCTTCATAAATTATCTCCTATTTCTTTAGAAATACAAACATTTTTTTACTTCAAAAGTTTATTCCCTATTTAAAATTGCACCTATCTAAAGTAATGAATATTTTAGTATTTGTAAAAGAAATGTTTAATGCAACGTGAAATGGAATATAACATTTAATCGATGTATTTTGCAAATTGTATGAATAATGTTTATTTCTTCATATATATATATATATACTCAATATTTCTTTACGAAAAAGAAACATTAACATAAAATTATTTTTAAAAAAGTTACATTTTTTCTGTTTTATTTCTGAAAAGTATTTTTCATCGCAATTAATTGTACTCACCTTGATAAAAGCACTATAATAACCCGGATAAAAATATTATAAACGATCATAGGACTATTGATGATTGAAATAAAATCCATAATAATTGAACAAATAAATAAACATTTTTTTATTACAAATAAAAATAATCGAAATTATATATTATAAAATAAATGTAATCCAGAAAGTAAAAACATTAATTGCACGATATTCTTAAACACTAAACTCCTTATTATTAGCTGATAATTAAATATAGAAAAAAAATAATTATCTTTTAACAGATAGGATTGTGTTTGATAAATAATTTTTAATTTAATGAAAAGACAAAACAATATCAATATTAGTGCATTTAAATATACCTTTCTTTTAATATATTTGTCATTATATTATTTTATATTAATTAACATCAATCAGTATTATTAACCGCTTGATGAACATTTATAATTGTTTACATACAATTCTGTATATATTTTGCGACGTTCGCTCATTAAAGGGTTAATAATAATTGAAATATAAATAATGAAAAACGTACCCGCACAAAAGCAAGTGTAAAATTTTGGTACATTTGGTAAATCGTCGATTTTTCATGCTCATCATTCGAATATTGGCTTCGGACGGCTGCAGCAAATAGTCGGTCTCCTCGTCATCCATTTCAAAATCCCGCTCATCTGAATTCATTCTTAATGGCATTTCTTCTAACCTCATTCTTTATATTAGTGGAAAATAAAAATAAACGTTAAAAGACTGTTGTTTCTACTTATAACAATTCACTTCATAATTAATTATTTTATTCTTCTACTCTGTCCAAGTCAGTTTCGATGACAAAACGTCTCTGACCAGAAATAAAAACAAAACCTAACCTGGATCATTGTTCTTGAATTTCAAATGTCAAATGATAATGAAATAACAAATAATGATTCACTGGTGCTATCTTTTCTTCTTGATTTCTGTTGATTTTGTACAATTGGAGTAATAAGCTTATTTGTATACTTTTACAGTTGGAAAAACGTTTTAAGAAAATAGATAAATTGTTTGTATAAAAGTAATTCACTGTAAAGCACAGAGTTGTAATAAAAGATTTGCTAGATGTGGAAGCGCTTTTGTATTTAAGACGTAGAAGGTAGAACAGGATTGTGTATATATAAAAAACAATATAAAATTCGTAATAATGGAAGTTATTGTGACAAACAGCTGTTAAATGTATTGTTTACACTGATCAAAGTTTGATTTGCGCATGTCTGTATTTGACATGTTTTATATTTTTACATTTCGCGATAATACATACAAATATATAAGTTTTATGTAAAATTATTGTAAAGAAGTGTCCATTATTATTTTACGTTAAACTTGTGTTAATATTTCAGAAAACAAATACGAATATATTCATATAACATAACTAGTAATCAATATGAATAAATGTAAATATAGGTCATTTATTTGTAATATTAAAATATAAAAAGAACTAAAATAAACATGAATAAAATTTGTAAATGAATAATTTTATATGTGTTGTAATTAAACATTATGTTAATATTTTATATAATAATATATAATATATTAACATAAATTTTTTCCTAATCTTATTGTTAGAGTTGTTGACAAATAATTGAGTGTTTGGAAAAGTATTTTAGTTTACTTTTCATTTTAAACTTTGGGTAAATATTTATGTTTATTATTAAATGTGTATATATAAAAAATGTAAATAAATACAAAAAAAAATAAAAAGAAAAAATTTTATTTATAAACATAGTCAATATTAAATATTTTCAAATAGAATTTTGAACTGAGATATTCTTTTAGATTAATGGCGTGTTGAAGCAAGAACATTATTTTATACATTGTATAACAACAATGCATTATTATTTTTTATAAATTTTTTCAACTTTTCTATAGTATCTTTATCTTTGTTCATTTCATTAATTTTTTTCGATCAACTTAAACAACGATAAATACTTGACTAAATATATAACGTTTTCGGAAAGCAACCTCAACAATAGAAATAATTATATTGTTAGTAAACACAACAACAATTAAAGTGATTCTTCAGTTTTATAAGCACGAAAAGGATAGAGCTAATGGTGAACTCATTAATGGAAGAGAGAAACATAGAACATTTTGATGAAGAAAAAGACGTTTTAAAAATACCGCTCCATTTGTTAATTAATCAAGTGATTTAATTCAATATTTTTTTTATTTTAATGTTGTTTGTTATATTCTTGAAATGTACACGGGTTCTTAAGATGATATAACACTTGAGTTCGTTTCATCTCCCTTTTGTAATGGATTTATTGTTAATTCTATCTTTCTTCCTCTTATACTTGTGAAAATATGTATAATTTCATGAGTTTTAGCATTAGCATGAATAACTTGAAGATAGCTCCTTATAAGGTAAAGAATGGTTTCAGTGTATCCGCAATGTTGGTATTTGTTGAAAATTGAAGCGCGTAACGCGTTGTGTTATTTAGGCGCTAAACGGAGATCGCTTTAAAAGTTACGGGCCGCATCAGCCGCCGAGAGCAATGAACGTCGAGTCGAGAAAACGCGTCGCATCAAGCCAGCTGGTGAACGAGGACGCGCAAGAATCCGACGAATTCGAGCTGTTGCACAGGTAAACTACCCATTTCTCGTCAACCAGTCGCACGTCTTTGAGGTTAGGTGGAAACTTTGGCGGCAAATATATAAGGTTAGGTGTTGCCGGGGTTATGCACTGTGCCGCCAGTCTCGTACTATTTTTCCAAATTTCCCGCATTTTCTTCTTGAATTTTTATTCTAACAAACATGAGCAATATCAATGAGCCTCGCAGGTATTTTTGATACAAACAATACCAAATATTTCATAATCAATTTAATTTTCTAAAACTATTTCATATTCATAAACGACAACTCAATATTTCAGTCATTTCTTAACGTCAAAAGTTATTTTCTTTGGATGATGCAGTTGTGTATTTGTATTAAATAAATGTGTTTGGGTTTTGTAAATTTGTTGTATTTTTTCAGCAAGAAACTTCGTACGGACAATGGATGTAATAATAACATGGAAAACTCGCCAATGTGTGGCGGATGGTCTTATTCGGCAGATAGTAGTTTAGTTGAGTCTGAGATTATGGAGGAAATGGGAGTTAGTATGCTTGAGGAAGAAGATGACAAGTACGACAGTCCGAGGGATGAACTTACACAGGAACCGGTGCTGTCTTTGTGTCATGCCGAAGCACTGAGACAATCGTTGGCGCAAGAAAAAAACTTTACCAAAGATGACATTTCGCGTGGAAATAGCTTTGAAACTATAAATAACGATAGGTACAATAAACTTCAATTTTAAAATGAAAATTGTATTTCGTAAAATTAGATTACGAAAGTAAATAAAAGGTCAAGCTTGTTTCAATAATAAATTGAAACAATAATTTGCTTTTAGAAAGTTAATACTAAAATTACAATGAGTGTTAAAAAAATATAAACATAAACAAGAAAGTTTACAATCAAAAGTCGAAAATGTTTGATTAATCATTTTAGTTTGTCTTTGCTTTTATAGAGACGTGTACCATATCATTGAAAGCGAATCATCACTGAGTTCGAAGGATCCAGAAAGTAGTCAGAATCAAAGTTTAAAAGATGACGATAGTAATTTAGACGATTTTTTTCTACTGAAAAGAAGACGTCGGTCCTCATCAATAGGGGAAGATCACTTCAGAAAATTGTCGGATGAGATTATTTTGATGATCTTTAAATGGCTTCCGATGAGATGTTTGGTATATTTTATATTCATAATTTATTTCAAATTAAAAATACTAACTTTTACAAGATCAGTTAAACTAAATTTAAAAAAAATCTGAATACTTCAACTAAAACAAATGTTATTTTAGGTTCGATCAATGTCGGTGTGTAAACGATGGTACAGGATATCGCAGGATGAAGTTCTGTGGACTCGTTTAGATCTCAGTAGTAAAGTTTTAAATGATGGTGCTTTGGGTAACATTATACCACGTGGTCTACAGATTTTACGCCTTGCGCAAACAGAAATTCATAGTCCAGTTTTCCAAAGTAACAGTGTAGCAATGAATAGCGATTTTGTGGCCAAATTGCAGTATTTGGATTTGTCAATGGCTGTAATCAGCGCCGAAGATCTCGCAGCTTTACTTAATACTTGTCACAGATTAAAGAAATTGTCGTTGGAAAATTGTATGTTAAATAAAGCATGCTGTGATGCAATTGGGCAAAACAAAGATTTGACGGTTTTAAATTTAACTATGTGCAGTGGTCTTGACTTAACAGGTGTTAAAAGTTTAATGAAACTTGACAAGTATGTTACTTTCTATATAAAAAATATATAAAGTAGAAAAAAATATAATAATATAATAAAATGAAGCAAAACTTAAATGCAAATTATAAATGAATATACGATATTGAAGTAATTATTTTTGTTTTTTAGATTAACTGAATTGAATATTGCTTGGTGTAATTTTGATAGTGCTACTGTTTCGCACATTTGTTTGTGTTTACCGAAAAGTATAACTCGACTGAATTTGTCAGGTTGTCGAAGAACAATTAACGACAAAAGTAAGTAATAAATCAAGAGAAAAAGTTTAATTTAACATTAACATTAAATCTACATAATATAATATTAATTTATAAACAATTATTTTACAGATGTAAAGGATCTCGTGAAAACTTGTCCGAACTTAGTTGAGTTAGATTTGAGTGACTGCGTGATTCTAACAGTAGCGAGTATCCAAAGTATGTTGAATTTGGAACACCTGGAGCATCTGTCAATCAGTCGTTGTTTCACTCTCACACAACCGCCGACATCTGCCTTTTTACATTTAATTCACTCGTTACGTTTGCGGTATTTGAATATTTTTGGTGCACTTAAAGAATCGACATTTGAAGTTTTGTCGTACAATTGTCGCGGCACCGAAATGAACAAATATAGATTTAGTTCAATCGCAAGACCCACCGTTGGATTGCGACGAACCAGCGTTTGGGGACTTAGAGTCCGTGACTGATCTCTTACTTGAAGTAAAATCACTAGATGAATTGTAAGTATCCATACAATAATAATAAATGAAATAAATGAAAATACAAAAAAGCACAATATATATAATAAATGAAATATAATAAATAAAATATAATAAATAAAAAATGATATTTTTTTTTAGGAATTATTTTCAATACAAGTGCCTTCAAACGAAGTGAAGACCTCGTTGTACATAAAACGGTTGCATTAAATGTTAGGCTGTGCAAGATAATCAATTATAACTTCTAATTGGGTTCCATGTTACAAGTATTTAATGTAAAGATTTCAAAGAATCAAACAATTTTGTTTAATGTATTGAACAATCCGAAGGTTTGTTTTTTGACATTATTTTTTTCGACTCAAGTTTTTATTTTCCAATCATGAAAGTATATATTGAATAAAAGCATTTATATGAATATTAAACGTCATCAATTATTTGAGTCAATCCATTTCTGAAGTATTTATTATTAGTACATTAAGGTGATGGCGAAGCTAACATTATCGACATTACAGATTTCTTAAATTAAAATTAAATGAATAATTTAAATTACATTTAAAGACCAGAGCACCATTCTCTCACTTTTTTTACACGTTTTGATTTATATAATATGTTATTTAATATATTATTTAAGATATATAATAATTTTTTGTTTACGAAGTGAGAAAAAACGTAAAAATCATCTTATATTAAAATTAATTGTTAAAACAATACGTTAAATGTCTTAAAATATTCTCCCATGATCCAAGAATGGCGCTCTAGTCGTTTTATACTAATTTATTATTGTTGAATATTATTAACATAACAAAAGATACTAACTCCGTGGCAGCAGAACTTCGCCTTTACCTTAAGAGAATGCAATATACGATATTTAGAGTTAATATTTAATAAGTTTCCGTTCTAATTAACAGTATTTATATTAGAAGTTATTTGCATTTAATTAAACATACAATTAGATCGAATAAAAGATAAGTATATCAATTATAACATGTTAACGAAAAGTAATTCACCTTTATAAGCTAAAATAAATATTGTCTCAGTTGCTCATTTATTTCTTTTTATTTTTATTCTGTTATTCATTTTTTATTCACTTAGGAAAAATACAAATAGTAAAATAATAAGAAGAAAAGAGTAAATATGCTTTCTTATATTTTAAATGATGAGATATTATTATTTACATTACTTATTAAAATTTAAGCGTCTTCATAGTTATGTCGTTTTTGTTTGCTTCGTTAATCTAGTTTGAGATTTAGTTAGAAGTTTTGTAAGAGAACTCATATTCATTTGAAAGTGTCAGATTTAAGACGTTTTTCTTAAAATTGCCAACATTTAACCCTCAGTTGCGTTAATTAAGCAAAAAAAACGTCATTAGTAAGTATAAAATGCTTGAAAAGATAATTTCATGAAATTTAAAATGTAACAAATTAAAAGCAAATGATTTTTACTTTTAACCTTGAATTAACAAAGTAACTTGAATCAGTAGACAATTTGCAACCCATAAATAAATTACTAAATAAAGAAATAATTTTTTAATGTAATTCCTTTTTTTCCGTTCTTTTAAACTTAAATTTAAATGAAAATCGTTAATAAAATTTTAATTTTTTATTGAAATAATGATAACAAAAAAATTGTAAAAAATAGTTTATTTGAAGTATTTTTATCTTTTTTATATACTTTTTTTATTGTTTAACAATTCATATTAGCACTTCATACAATTTATTCACAAAAGTTATTTCCAAACCCGAATTTGTAGGACATATAAGGTGCAATTCTTATAAGATATCGGAATTTTTTTTAAATTATTGCAAAAATCCATTTCTGGAATAATGAATGAACATAACTCATTGAAATAACTGAAAACATTGGCTCTTGAAGGCATTTGCGTGACCCTTAAAGTAATAAATCTATAATAATACTAATTTTATATTCTTTCATACCAACATTTTAGGTTTGTTAAATGAAAACTTTAGGTTTGTGAAGCAAAAATGATAAAAGTTGGATATTGCAATAAGTTGAAAAAATCGATCGTCGCTTCGTACATTCACTGCATTACCCATCAAAGAGGCATCCACCGCTTCGTCCATGTCAACTAAGATGTCGCTTGCTTGACGCATGTGGTGGAGACGTGAGGTTTTGTAATGGCGTATATATAAATCCGGTGATCCCGTCCACCAGCAACAACAAGCTGAAAAGTGACTGCTGTTGTTGTTGCGTGCGGCCGCTTTGTAATTCGCGTATTTGTGTGTTGCCTCTTTTCTTTTTCTCTCATTGCACGTTAATATCGAACAAGCAAATTGTGGCACTCAATTGGGACTGTTTGTGAATGTATGTGTGCGTGTGAGTGTGAACAACGAGGGTGCGGGTCTCGCGAGCAAATCGTCGGAGATGACATCGTCGACGGCAAGCGCGATTCTGCCGACGTATCAGCGTTTTGTCAACGGCGTGCCAGCGCAGCTCTTCTCCCGACGCTCGTTTCGTCCGCGCGAGCGCTATCTCATACTCCTGGTGCTGCTCACGTTTGGCGCGATATGCTTCGGCACCTTCTTCTTTCTGCCGGACTTTCGCAACGGCGGCGTCGCCGTCAACAGCGTTTATCGCGTATATCAGCACATGCAAAAGGCAGGCCCGGAACTCCTCATACCTGCGCCACCCTATTCACGTGATTTCTCACGCGACACTTTTGGTCATGTTAATGCACTCATGGATCCGCATGTTAATGACCGTGGCGAGGATGTACATTTGGCCCAAGACAAACAAAAACTCCAGGTCAAAACAATTTATTTTTAATGCATAATAATAATCATTTAAAGCATATTATGCTACTTCTGAATTATATTAACTTAAAGATCATAATGTCGTAAATATGACGTTTTCTGAGAAACTGATACATTGTTGAAAGTTAACGTTTAACTTGCTTTTATTGGTTTATTTAGTCTTTTTTGTTAGTCGGTATTTTTGTTAGCTTTATGGGGATAGATGACGCTGTTTCGTGTAAAGTGTATAAAACGTTGTAATGGATTGGTTTGCGAAAAGAGAAACTCGACTGTTTTACTGTTTGTTTACATTGATGCTGAGCGATGACACATGGGAACATGTGCGTGCGCTGCGCGGTTTAGCAAAAAGGCGCCAGATGGCGCCACCCACTGACGGTGATTGAACGACTGTAACACGTCTGTCATTTGTGCAAATCTTTTTTTTACCTCTTTCATATTTTGTTATTCACTTTTTTTTACATCGTCGGATGACGGAAAGTTGATGATTGATTTAGGAATATATTAAAAGTAACCGGAAATTGAAAAAAATGAAACATTGCTTAATTCATTCATTTGAAAATGATAAACTTTTAAGTTTTATTAATTATTTAAATTAATTTAGATTAATTTAAATTAATCTAAAAAATTGCAATTATTTCTAAATTAATTTTTGTTTAGTAATAATAATAGTTTTACTGGTTTTGATAAAAATTGCTACAATTTACAGATGAAAAAGAAAACGTGTTTTTTGACTGCGGATTTTAATTACGCATTTATTATACAAATAAATAACGAAGATTTGACTTTCGCCTCGGTTTTCTCGTTTACTTAAATAGGATTTCCTTTAACCATAAACTACAAAAACCAGAAGCTCGTTCCATTTTTTGGTGTCTTCTTTAATAATCTGTTTTTATTCTTCAAAACCTATTATCATAGGATTTTTCATCAAAGAAAAAAGAAATTAAAAAAAACTTAATTCTTTTTAAACTAATGTGTCCGCAAATATTCATTCATTATGATTCTCAAGCATTCACTCTTTTATACAAAAAATTTATTTTTTATCAAAATATAATTTTTTCAATAATCTTTTTTATTTTGTGTTAAGTAAGCGAAAGTCCTGAGAATCAGGGATGCCAGAATCATGGGGAAAATCTCACAATCTCACAACTGTTATAGTTGTTAGATTGTACCATAATTATTGTACAATCTGGCAACGCTGCTGAGAATTCTAACGTAGTGTCATAAATTAAGTAATCAATATTGAATGAACTTTAACATTGATAAACATATTAACGTTAAACAACGCTAAACAAGTCAAACTGTAACTAATTGAAATGTATGAACACTTAACTAACAACACACAATTACAATTACTAACTGAATAAATGAAAGATTTATATCCTTATAACCAAAAGGGATCTTGTCAATTTTAACTTAAATAGATTGATTAATGTTTAATTATAAAGTTCTAGTGAAAAAGAATGCTGTAACTAACTTCACTTTATTTAGACATTCTTATTAAATTACGTGTAAAATGATGTATATATAAATAATAATTCCATTAACAAAATATAGAACGAACTTGATATTACGAAGTTATACGAAGACTTAATCATATAATTCGTAATAAGTATTAGATTTAATGCTTGTGAAATGTCAATGTTCTGCAAAAATCAATAACAAGTCATTAATTATTTTCGAACCAAAGTGTTGGCATTGCAAATAATCGAAACAAAATATTTCGTTAAATTATTTTCTATTAGTTTGTTGTATTTTTTGTTTTCTATAATTAGTGTTTTTAATTTCTATAAATTAAATTAAATTTTACTGATTGAAATTGAACATTCATTTATTCTGAATGTTGATGTGTTTACATAATGAATAAACATTAAATGTATTTATTTTTTATGTATTTGTAGGCCAAAATAGACGAGGAATATCAGCAACAAAAGACTTTAGAAAAGCCTGAAACAGAAAGGGCGCAAGTAGTGACTATTTCATCTGTGGATGTGCAAAAGTGGGAAGATAAAATTGAAACTGTTCCACCGGAACCAGCTAATAGATTAATAAAAACTTATGGCGGGGAGGATCCAGATCCTGTCATCAGACAACGAAGGAACAAAGTTGTTGAGGTAAGATCATTATTTTTATGATTTTGTAGAAACAAAATTTCAAAATCAAATAATAAAATCGACATACTAATTATAATTACACGAAATAATTTTGGTAATGAAAACAGTTTTTTGTATTTAAGGTTTAAAGTTTTAAGCAACTTAATGCAAAAAAAAAGAAAATAAAATAAAAAAAACTTGTTTGATGGAATAAACAATTTAAGTTAAAAGAAGAAGAGTAAATACGAGAAACGAAGAAGAAGAAATTGATAAAAGTAAAAATTTGATTAGATATATTTGACGGTAGAAATGTGGGCAGTACATTTGGAAACTCGCGTGTAACAAATGTCTCTTTCTGAGTCGGCATTTTCACGTTGATTCACGAGGGATCGTTGTTGTATGATGATAAGTTCAAAGCAGCGGATAACTTTGCGTGTATAAAGGGGCCCACTTAGGGTCCACGAAGAACGCCGACAATTCAGCGTGCGGTCAACTTCAAGGCTGTGGATGATATAAATTTAGTAAACGCCGTAATTAGGGTCCAATCCCAAATACTCGGCGACTATTAAATCGAAGACACAAATAATTATCTCCAAAGTTGGACAGAGAGGCACTATTTGGCCTTGCATTTCTGCTGCGTTTCTTGTCGGCTCGAGGCTTTCCTACTTTATGTTTTATGTGTCGTTCGTTGATGACATTCGTCGGCAAAAGGTGCAAGTGTTTGGAGACACGGGTAAACCAAACAGCTGTACGTATCATTCAGACTGTCGCAATGACAACAAAATAACAACATGCAAAAAGACCAAACTTTAAATCACGTTTTTATTCAACCGCTAAATTTGTCGGACACTTTTGCAAAGGAGCTGAGAAGCAAACTTTTTAAATAATCTTCTTCATAGATTGATTCTTCTATAAATTTATTAATACATTTAACTTAAGTTTTTAGTATGTTTTATGATATTCTTGGGACTTCAAAGAAAAAAAATTGTTATGAAGCGTAGTAAAGTTATATATAAAAGTTGCAATATTTACTCTAAATGTTCTTAAAAAATACAGCTTGCATATCTAATTTTATTATGTTTCATACGCGCTAAATAAAAGTATAATACAAATTGTTATACTTCTAATACAAGTTACTATATTATTTATGATTTTGAGGACAACTTGACATCAGTGTAAAAAATATCATAAAATAATATGAAAAATATAATATGGTATAGTAAAAATGTTTATGTTACATTATAGTTTGTATAAAATATAATAATTTTCTACATAGATGTCGAATTTTCCTCAGATTCATAAATGGTATAGTAATTTTTATTAGGAGTTTCAATAATTTGTATTAGACTTTTATTCAGCGTGTATTAAATTTGTTCTTTTTCCTTAACGTCCCAATACTGATATTACTCATAGTAAAAGTTTACATCAAATGACTCTCAATGTAACTGAAGAAGAAGAAGAAGAAGGAAAAGAAATTGATTTTTATTTGCAAGTTATTTTATCGTTAAATTTAATCTGGAAAAAGACTTGTGCATTGATGTAGCTATGAGATTATGCTGTTGCATAAAATCATTTTTTTGTCTCTGCATATATATGTATATATATATGAACGACTATTTGGCGTCAAAAGGTGCTGGAGCGTACTATTCTATTGAAACATAGTATTGAAACGTGATGAATTCTGCGTTTCGTTAGTATGTTGCTTTATACTTTGCCCCAATCACTCTATCCAATTCATTTAGTTCAAATCAATAAATGCAAAGCTGTATGAATGCTGAACGGTGGCTTGACGCAGTGAAGTGTCATTCATCAGGTTAAAAGAGTATGCAATGCAAATTGTAAATACAATCGAGATTGAAGCTTCGCTGACAGGAAACTTCCTCTAACAAATTATTCAACGTATTGTTTTGCCAACTATTCAATTAATTCTAATTCGTGTATCTAAATATTTTCTTTCTTTTTTTCCATTCTTTTTTTCTCCTTTTATTGCCAGATATTTACTCTTCCTCAAACTACAAACTGCAAATTTTAATTTTCTTACTTTGCTTCAGTTGTTTACATTCAACAATGTATTTTATGAGTTTTAAACATTCAACATTGTTAACAAGTGTTGAATCAATTTATTCACTGTTTTCACACAAATTTGACTACATTTAACTATGGAAAAATAAATTTATTATTCCAGACTCATCAACTTTGATTACATCTGACTAAATTAGACTATCATTTTATGATCCATTACAGACAATTACTTGTTTTGAACAAGTTGTTTTTTATCTTCAAAATTAAATATAATTTTATCGGTAAATATAAAAAATCATACAATTAAACTACAGAATAATATACAATAACGTAAATTCACAAGATATATCATGTAAGCGTGATCGTCGTTGATTTGTATACTTGTATCCACTACATGTATCCGACATAGTTTACGCCGTAAACTTCCGTTTGTCTAAGTCAGCATAGAAAGCGGAAATGACAAAGCAGGACAGCGAGTCGCAGACTACCCAGTTTCCGGTTCAAACGAGATTATTGTACCATTCTGGGCAGCATGTTGCGAGCGTCCAGTTTGCATGGATTTATTTCAACTAATTATGACGCGCAATCAACTTGCCATTGATACATTTCTTTACGACTAGAAGTGCACTTATGAATATCAATTATCTTTGTCATTTTGTGCACACCAATTTATTGATTTGAATCAATCATTTGTAATCAATTATATGCTGACGTTGCGCTATGACTTGAATCACTCTCTTAGAACTAATTACAGATTATTATTGTTAACTTCAAGTCATCAACAATAATCAGTCTTTGAAAGTATGTTCATTTTTGCTTTCAACATAGAAAAACTTTAGACATTCAATTTTGTTTCTTTTTTTTTCACGACTTAAGAATAAAGGAGTCCTTTGAATGTGGCTTAGACGCAACATTTCTTCATTAGGATTGACGCTACCGGCCTAAACTTAGATTCTCTTGAGACAAACTGTACGAATGGAGATTAATAAGGACCATAGAGATATCTTCTTTGTCACTGTCGACTTTACTGAAGAAAAAGACTATTTTTATACATTTCATTTTGGCACATTTTTTTGTCTATTCAAGTTAAATGAACATTCTAATGTTAATAATGGCCAAGTTCTTGCTGTGATAATTTTGATTAATGTTGCATTTGCGAATGAACTTGTAATTGAATGAAAATGAAGTTACCTGATGATTGCAAAACCAGTGATCAAACAAACGCCGAAAAATCAACGTTTGTATAACAAAGCATACACGCAGCTTCAATATTTGATAAAATATAATCGCGTTCATTTGCAAACAACAGAGAGATTGTCATCTTAAAATTGTTCACGAAACTTCAAAGTTAACCGGACTGAGAAGTGATTTTAGGAACTTGTTTGTCGAGTTAATTGTACTAAGGAAACTTCTGCACTATCTTTGTTATATTGCACGCACGATAAAGCCGATGCATATTGCACAACAACTTATATATATATATATATATAGTCTATATATATTTATATATATATTAGAAATATATGCGTATAGAATATAGTTTATATGTATATATAGACACCAAAGTAGTATAATTTATTGTTTTCAAGAAACAATAGAGTAAGAAAAATATATATACAGCTTAGTATACGATCATGTATATCTCACTAAATTTTGAGATGATAGAAATCTGAATTTGCATGCATCAGGATTTAGTATTTGCTTTTTCTACAAAATAAACACACGTACTGTACTTTTACAAAAATATCATTTTAGTGAAGAAACGTAAAATGTGCAGTTTTAATATTACAATTTCATTTCTTTCGATAAGATAAGCTACAAGCTTTTCTTATATACAGTTTCTATACTTTTATGTTCATAGATCCAAATGACAGTATTACTAAGATAACACTCATACAAGAAACTTTTAACGAAATTTTTAATTTTAATTTGTTATTACAAATTATGAACATTGAGTTAATCAAAATAATTCATTAGAACACATTTTCAAAATAAAAATTCGATTGTTAGAGTATTAAAAATGCAAAGTCGAAAGAAAAATTGATCTGATTTTAATTTAAAATCCAATCAAAATTCGTGATAGATTAATGATTTGAATATTGTATGAGATGGGTAAAAAAATAGCCTTTTCGTCATAAAAAGGTCTTAGCGAGTGTCTAAGAGCTAAGAAGATTCATTCATTCGTTTGACTGCTATAAAGAGCTTTTAAGGGCAATATTCGCCGTAGAAGGAGTGGCAATTGTAACGTCCTCTTAAAGGTCCAATTATTTGTTTCTACAGCAAAGTTTCTTCTCTAATTGTTGAAACTTTTGATAACTCGACGAAAGTATACCATTGGTCGCTTTTATTAAAATTTAGCACCATTCAGAAAAATGTTGTTTGATCAAAACTTTGACTGAATATAAAAAAAGAAAGAAAAAAAAAAAGATAAACAGAACGAAGTAAAAAAATTGTTAATGAATGTATACATCATTAACAGAAAAAATTTACTAACCCTGTTGCCATTTCTGTGCATAAAGAAGTTGATTTTAATGTTTCTACGTCGGCAAACAATTGTATACTTTTATTTGAAATTCTTCTTACTTGTTCTAACTTTTGTTTTCGAACTTTAGATTCTTTTGCTGGGGCTTTCGCTTCTGTAAATCTTTTTTCCAACTTTTAGCGGAAAACTGCAAATTTCAACTTAAATAATGATGAGTCACATACAATTTTACGATGAAACAATTTATGTTAGGTCAATTTTCAGATTTGTTCTCTTTGATGTAAAATTTCTTTATAAAAAAGTCTGATGAAAATTAAGAAAAATAAATTCATGAAAATATTACATTTATCTTAAAAAGTAACAAAAAAGCTCGTTTATTATTAAAAAAGTGAAATATGTAAAAAATTAAATAATTTAGTTGAAAAACCTTACTTTTCATACAAAGCGAATAATTTATTAAGTAATTTTTATATTTTCATTTAAAATGCATCTTTTTGTGAGAAAGCGATATTTATTCCAAACTAAAAGGATCTCTCAGAAGCCAATCTTTCTTTGCAACGAATGCAAATTTCTTTTGGGCAAATATTAAAATGCACCTATTTCGTTCAATGTATGAACCAATTTTTTTTCAATCAAAAATAATAACAATAATTACGTTTTGTCTATGTATATATACAGCCTATAGGCTGTATCAATTCAAGCAACAGAACCGATTTTCGTATAGAAACGGTTTGGGATTTATTATTACGTTATATCGATTTGGATTCAATAGTTAAATCTTGCACGCAATTGGTTTATTATGCAAAATTTATCGTCAGTGTGTTAGCGATATACTTTGATATGGCCAAATTCTGAAAACTCGTATATCACACTTAATTGCTGAATATGTAACAACGTAACATGTACATTTGTATTAGGTAATTACTTGCTTAATAGCTTCAACAAGTGAGACTGCTGTGTATCGAAGCTATCAAATATGTGAATCACATCGGTAAATATATCGGTTTGCATTTTTGTCCCCGTAGTTAATCGATCTTCAAATGCAAATACTATCATATATCATTCAATGATATGTAATTTAATTATTAGATTAGATTAAATTTGTATTATATCCAAAAGTTAGTAATGTTCAAATTAATCTAGATTTTAAGACAGCTTTTGTTATCTAAAAAAAAAGAAATACTAAAAAAAATGAAATAACGTGAAAAATGAAATACTTGATACAACGTAGTATTTTTTATTGCAGCTTTAACATTGTTTATTTAAATGAATTTTATTAAGAAATGAAAATAATAAATTCATTCAATCAATATTTATTCAAACATGTTACTTTGGTTAAATATTTGAGGTCATGTAATGAATTTAAGTCAAGAAATATGTGTGGAATTATATACATAAGGCACAATACGATTTAAATTGAACGATATCGTGATGGTTTTTATAAAATAATCGGATTGGTTTTGCCGGAATAGTGTAAACACGTAAAATGAGCGCATTAGTTTCGCAGTATCAACACAATAAGCTAACAATTCTACTGTAATGATTTAGCTGCATTACAAAATTGGCCGCGCAATAAAATCGTAAATGTTATCGAAGCGCCGGAGTAGTTCTTGTCAGGCCAATTGTCATTTGCATGCATACGGTACACAACATGCGTTCATTGATATAATGTATATTAAAACAACTGCAACATTATTTCAACTCAAATACATAAAAATAAGCAACAAATTGTCTCAAATTGAAATGCTGACTTATGCAGATTTATAATAATTTGTCTAAATCGTAAAACTCTTTCGTTGATGTTTAAACAAAACTTTTTTTGAAACTGAAAATTACTATTTTAACCAGATGGCGTCATAGTAGAGGGGGGATGAATCGTGTAAACATATGTGTCTCAATATGTCAAAGATGTTATTAGAAAAAATGACAGATGAAATATTTTTAATTGTTTATTTTAATTTTTTAAATTAAAAACAAAAATAAAAAATTCGTTTATAAAGACATATTCTTTTGTTAAAAAATTAACCATGTGACATTGTTGGATTTGAAACGTAAACAGATAGTTTGTTACAAATTCTCCTTGACACATATGTCATACGGCTAATCACGGAATCAAACAGCTTCATTTTTGATGCCACTTTTTTCAAAGCAATGCAGATCTGTGTATATGACTGTGATTAAAATTAAGTTACAAAAGTGTTTTCGATTATACTGTATGGTACTACTTGTATTGATGTAATAATAAAAGTTGACGTTTTGTTTTGTTTGCAAAGGTTGGCCGGCGGGCAACGTTATAAGTTGTTATCTTAGACTTAGATCATGAACCAAGAAACGAACAGTTCTATCTGCTGGATATCTCACGTGCTAGCTTGGAATGACATATCTACAAGTGACGAGACAAATAAGCCCGTAAAATAAATGACTATGATATTATCCAATTTTTTTCTGCTAAGAGGATAGCTTCCTTCCTAGAGCTGTTCAACTTTTCGCAACTTTGAAGATCAAATTAGAAGATGTTGAATCTCACTTCAATGTAACTTTTCTTACAATGCAATATTTTGGCATTTTTAGTTGAAATACAAAAAGTCGAGTCACTTAAATGGAATAAGACTATTATGATTTTGTATAATAGTTTACGATATATATAGTAACAATCATTTGATGAGTTAATTATAAGAGATAATCCATCTTAAGGCAGTGAATGGGAACTTTCATGTTGCATTTCGTAGTTGTAATTCGCTAACGACTTCGTCTGCTGCCAAATGCCAAGTACTATCTTTAAATACTGAAATCTCTTTGGCGTTTCACAAACATTCGCCCTTTTCGGCTAAAGTTGCTTCATTTCTTCATGAAGAAGTGGAAGAAGCAAAGCAAGAAGAGACTAAATTTCCGCTTATCTCATATACGTCTTACGTTAGATACAAATATAAACACACACACATATATATTTACAGACGTACATGTGCATTCAAATATATATACACAAGGAAAGAAACTTTTTGAAATAAATTCGAGCGAATTCACCGACGCGAACTTTTTCTGCTGTATATTAAACAGTTTTCGTTGTACAATTGCCGCATTTCTATCGCGCACAAATGAACTGGGTACAAGTTTTCTCAACGAAAAATCGGTTCGTTACTGCGGGTTGTACTGTGAAAATGTACTTTTTTTTAATTTAAGTGTTGTCTGTGTGAAGTGTCACAATTTACAATCCACGTTATAAACATTTCTGTTTGTATTTATCCGAGTTATTAAGTATATGAGTTGAGAACATTTTGAAATATCCATTTTGTTAAACTATCTAAGTACTAGCAGTTTATAATATATTATATATATAAAATGTGTGTGTATATAACTTTACATATCTTTATAATTTTGCCGTTAACTTCCGCAAGTTTTCGTACAAAAGTATTTGAAACTTTTAAATCTATGTGACATCTGCCACAGCCAATATTCTACGCCACTTGTTTCCAGCTTTTATGCAGAAGACACGCTTTTTTGTTGCAACTTTTTATGAAAATGAGATATATCAGACTCTGTCTCATATTTATATTTCAATTACCTTTCTTTATATCCATAACTGTTTTTGTCAATTTATATTACAGATACATTTTTTGCCACTGAAAAATTGCTACGAGAAAAATGTCATTTGCGATATCTAATCACAGAATTTGTTAATACAATTTCAATGTATGTACATCATTTTAAATATGGAGATGACATTTAAAAATTAATTAATATTTAATAATTAATTAAAATATAAATTGAAGTGACATTTTTTGCCGCGTTTTATATATAAAAAATATAAATTTTATATACAAATATATATTTTTATTATTATTTATTTTATTATATTTTATATACAGAAATATATTTTTAGTGGCAAAATAGTATATTTTTGTACTAGGGTGCTTGCGCCTGTGTGGAAAGCGATATTTTTCTGCAAGCGGGACAGTACGCTATTTTCCGTACAAGTGCGGAAAATCACCACTTTCCGTACTGCACAAGTGCTGAAATAGTATATTTTGCAACAAGGGCGCGAAGGTCTATTTCACGAGGTTGAACTCTGGCACGAGTATCAATCTCGCGAAATGGACCTTCGCGCCCTTGTTGCAAAATATACTATTTCACATATATTTTTGAAATATATTTTCGAAATATATTTTTCGTTTGGGATCTTTCTTGAGCTAAGATACACATTGATCGCGAACATCTGCATAAAAAAAAAAAAAAAAAAAAAAAAACATACACAAATATTAGAGTTAGAAAGGAGTAAATGGTAAAATTGGGAAAGCTCCATTAGAATTAATGAGATCTCAAGCACAGTGACAGGGCACTATAGAGTTTACAGAAACACGATTTGTAGAGGATAAAAAGTGTTCATGAATGTTTCGCAACATTTATCAGCCTGTGTGTGTTATATGTTGTCGTTATACATCATAACTAGAAAAGGACTTAGCATCAAAGGTCATACTTCAATGTATTCGTACATGTCACGTGTCACGTGATTTCTCATACCCGTCACGAAAAGCAGATATATTATGTCAAATTCCGTGGCAGCTGCGGGGCCATTTCTGTGGCACACGGCCTAACCTCTTATAAACATTTTCATTTGATGTTCCGTATCCCCCGAACTCGTTCTGCTATCATTATTTCCATTCCTTCGGAATCATACTGGCTGCTCTGGGGAAACGTGAAATTGATTTTATGCTGCTTGACTTGAGAATGCTCGTTCAAATACAATACCCTCATAAAAGTTCACGAGCCAACGACGACGTGACCAAAGCATCGTTTAGCATAGATTATGAATATTAGATATTGCGTTCCATAACCTTTATTATATACTGTACCGAAATTGCCATTTTTTTCATACAAAATTAGGTTGCCGATTCGAGCTTTCAATAAACATATAATATTTAGGTTATGCTTTTTGAAATATGAACTTTCCACTCAAAAAGAAGGTCTTGATGGTTATTTTTATTTAATGATATGCTGAATATGTATAGAAAAATAGAAAAATAGACAAAATAGAAAATAAGAAAAATATATATAGAAAAAAAATGGAAAATTAAGGTAAAACTGAATTCAAATATTGCTGGATTCGAAAGAAATGTTGGAAAATTGACTATACCGTGCTTGAAATATTTTGTTCAAATATCCGATTGCACTCGAATTTTTTATATATGTTTGCTATTTCTTCGATTTTATCTCAAAATAAAAGAGGAATTTCGTCGAAACGTTTAGTTTATGGTATAATAAACTTGTATATCTAGTTTTATACTTATTAGGCAGAACAAAAAAAATTTTTTAAGATATTTTTAAATTTATGTATATGGAGTAAACAAATCGAATTTATACTCTATTTATTTTTTATTTTGACACACAAATATAGTTTTTGTACAAAGTTTAAAATGATGTTTATAATATACACAAAATATATGATCGAGTTAAAATTTACACAAAAAATATAAAAAGTTACATGAAGCCAGTATTATTGACTTTCATTTCCTGTGCCAAATTATAATAATTATAGTAATTGTCTGATCTTGTACGTTGCTCTACCAAGAGTCGCTGTCAATGATGTTTTGCTCACTTGGTGAAGCAAGTTTGTCCCAAAGTTTCGTACCGTCAGAGACAGATCAAACAAAGTCGTGCTATTCTATCTCAATCCTAAACTAACAAACAGTTCCTTTCACTCATCGTATTAGAATATGTAAAAAATTGTTAGTTAAACTGTGAAAACTTTGGATTATCTAAATGAAGAAATTGAATTACAATAAATGTATTAGATTAGTTTAATACACAAAGATAGAACCCACAATTAATTGGACCCACAGGATATATTAAATATAATCTATATTTTGTATATATCTAAAATATATACTAGGAGATATATATATTTGTAAAATATATAAAAGTTATATATCCTAAATGAGTCGAAATGTTTAAAATGAATATATAATAAAATATATCAAAGTATATGCAAGAAATGTCTCAAATATATTTTCAAATCTTTTGAATAAAAGTCTTATTATAATCGGAAATGTTAAGTGTCACAGATCAGGGGTAAAATATTATATTAGAAATCCGAAACACCTTAGTTCAATTCCCAAACCCGAAGATTTTTATAAAAAACAAAATAACCTAAATTAATTATAATATAACTTCAACGTTTGAGAAATAACATCAATTTCAAGAAAAAAATGTAAGTAATTTTTTTCTTTAAATAAATTATTTTGTTTGAAAATATTGGGAATATTTTTAAATATTGAAATTCAATTAAAAAAGCTGCTCCTATTCTTGTGCAATCCATTTTTTACATTTTATATTGTAAATCTTAACACATGTATATTCATAATCATGAATTTACACCAAAGTAGTACAAGTTTTTCATTAAAAAGTAAAATTGTTCGGCAGCGTATGAATACGTATATATAAATGCGCGTTGTATCAAAATGCGAATATTTGTAATTAATATCTATAAGTATGAATGGGTCCTCCATCTTTTTAGTTTCTAATTACAGCGAGTCTGGGTTGAATAGAATTTTGGCTCAACTTTCGTGGTCGGATGAATTAAAAAGCAGAAGAAAATGAAAACACCGGGAATAAATGAAGATTGAACCGCAGACATAGACGCCTTTTGTTTCATGTGTTTACGTTTTAACTGTTTGTTGAAGCATATTCATGTCAAGTCTACATTGTTTCTTGTTTCAGCAAATTTCTTACTTTTACCATTAAATACAATTTAAAGTACTTAATTTCAATATATACAATAGCGTTTTATGTAACAAAAGATTATTTCTAAAGTTTGCCAAAACACTTTACTCTCTTACTCATGTAATATACGCTATTTTCATATTTCCGAAAACAATGTGTTAAACAAAGAGAAAAACTTATGTTTACATATAGTATAAGCAAAGTTAAATAAGCGTATGAAAATAGTGTATTATATTTATGTTTTACCATTGACGTGAATAATAATTAAATAATAATTGTTTAAACAATTTTAACAAGAATTTGGACTTTAATTAAACAACCGGGAAAATAAATAAGAAAGAGTTCAAAATTGTTGATTCTCGAGATAAGTAATTCTGGTCGTAAAGTTGCATTTAAAGTTCTCTGTCAAATCAACTATGAAGACAAAATGCAATAAGAACAATAACGAATTACAAGAAGAAAGCAAAATAGAAAAGAAAAAGGGCGAGGCAGATGAGTGCCGAGCGGCCTTAATTTTCGTGCTTTCTTCGTTTCGCAGCTGAAAGAGGAAAAAGGAGCGAGATATAAAGAGGAAGTGCAGAAACCCGGTCTAATTTTCAGTTAAGACACCCGCGGGAAATTACTGCGAATGATTGATACACGTGTAAAAATGGGGTTATAGGGACGCAACAATGTATAGAAGATTACGAGAGAGCATGCACACGCGGTCAGTTGGACTCTGTCTGACTGTCTGTTATATAGTGATTCTTCATTATGCCCATCGTTCTGCCCATCATGTATGTAAATTATTTTATGCATTACTTTTATACCTTTCGGTATAAACTTGTATCCACTTGGCTTTATCAACGGATATACATCTACCATCAATTTAATATTATCTACATTATACAATTTCAGAAAAGCTATTGCACAATTTGCAAATTTGATTTATGCTTGTTGTATCTGTGGTTATCAGCTAAAGAAGTCACTGCGTTTTCATGCTCGCGAGAAAATCGAAGTATACATTTTAGATTATTAGGCGATTCGATTATCATATTTTTTAATATCAAGGTTATATTATAAAATTAATTGTTTTAAATTGCAGTTAATAAGCATGTAGAGATCTCGAAATTTCGAGATCTCCACAGATCGAGATAATGTAAATAAAGATTATTTTTTAAAATAAAAATAAATATTTAAATGATTCATGGGCATTTTGAATTTTTATATAAAAGGATAAAATTGACTTGGTCAATTGAATTTTGTTGGAAAAAATCGGTTGCATGTAGTCAAGTAATCTAAAGAATTGTCGATAAAGTTGGTGAATACATAGAGCAATGGCTTAGACTCGATTACATAGTATGTGCTGGGTATTATATTCCACCTTCTCAAACGCACTTCACCTTCCCTAAGAATAAGTCTTCTCGAGATCGGCGCTGGATACTTGCCTGGTACTGTATGCTCTATCGCTCGAAGGGGAGCTTGTCGGTGAAGTAATAAACAAAGTCAAATTGATGAAGCAAAATTTACTTTAAAATTAAAGCACACGAAAGACGCAATAATTATGACAATTTTTTAAGGACACATTTTTCTGACAGATAAGAGTATTCATTAAAAATCAGCTTGAAAATAAAGCGAAAATAATTGTAGCAACATTAATTCCTTTGATTCAAAGTTTCAATAAATATCATTATTTTATATATTTTCAACTATGAATATAAATGTTAAAAATCGCAAATAATAGAGAAATGACATTTTGTAAAAAGATATTATTTCATCAACGAAAATATTTTATTTATTAATTTCTATTCATTTTATTTTAAAATAAAACACAATTTTAGAAGTATTAACTGACATATAATACCACTTGTATTGATTTTGTTTGTCGTTATTTCTATGTGAAATATACTTTTTTTTATTTTTAAAGTACAAATTTGCAGTATGTTCAATTATTTAATATTTTGACTAGTTTTCATACACAGAGTTGAGTGCGTCGAAACAAAATTATATAATTTTTTTAAACGTGCAATAATTTCGCAATTTTGCAAAGTCATTACAAGTGGCATTATATCTTGGAAAAAAACTTTGTTGACGATGAGCAAAAGATTAAAAAAATAGTAATAATAATAATAACAATTTTCATACAGAACTACTATACACTTTTAACATACTTTAAGTAAAATTATTTTCAATTTCCTCATGAATTTCATATTTGAATCAAACAAATATTTATGTTTATTTAATAAAATAATTTTCTACATACTTTGTATAACTTAATTATCAATTTTTTTCAACATCCAAATAATCTTGTATTTGTACAAAGTTCAATAATTGCTTAAACGATAACTCGTCGAATTAGTAAATGAGCTTGTCAAAGAGATCTCATTCCACAAACATGAATCTTCGTCAAATATTTCACGCATATCAAATTAGATGTAAACATTCATTTCTAGCAATAGGGGTAATATAGTGGAACTTTCGTGGAACTTGAAGTTGGCTTTAATTTAAGCTAAAAATTAATAACGAATCAACTAGGCAATAATCATTTATTTTTATATTTCATATATATTGTTAAGTTTTAATTAATACGATTGAATTGTAATTAAAAGAAAAATAATGAAAGCAAATAATTATGCCAATTAAATGAATATTTCATTGAATAGCTGTATCTTATTTATTTTTGTTTTGTAATTTGTTGAATGTTTTAATTTGAATTCAGCTACAATTGTATTAAAAATGTGGATATTGATTTGGAATTGTTTGGAAAATAATAATTCTTTTGTGATTTTGCTGGTCTGATAATTTGTGTAAGCTCATAATGCGTGGATTATGCGTAAGCATAATATGCGGAAAGTTCTGTATGATTTTGATACTTATACCATGATACTATCAGCAATATGTATATGGAGGTGGCCAACATTATTTCCGGAAACTACTGTCTAGTTTCCGGAGCTTCCGGCTTGCGTTTGTATTACACCCATAGTCGGTGGCATTAATAAATTGTCGCGTCAACTTTATCCTGCTAAATAGCGTATAAATATATATACTGTCTTTTGTTTGCAGCATCGTTCGCTGTATTAGCTTTTCCTCCATTTTTTATATTAAAAAAAGCAATTCAGCACATTCGTTGAAATTGTAGCTTGCGCCACTGTTTTCTATTTGTTTTATTCGTGTGAAGTGAGAGCATGCTTCTACTACTGCCCTTTTACTTGATAGTTTTATTACGATTTTTGTTTACATTGTGTTATCCAGGTTTTGTATGCACAAAACAAAATAAATAAATTAAAAAGTAAAAAAAAATATTGAATCAAATACTATTATTGCGACGGCGCTTTGAAAATGTTTCATCGATTTTGAAAAGTTTCGTCAAACATTTACGAAATAATAATTGCTCGAATACACAAAAAAAGTATTTTGGATGATAGATCACCGCACAAAATATGCTTTGATTTGAACCCCTGTTTCATGACTGGAAATAAAGTCGATCATTTGAACAGGGTAATGAGTCGAAAGACGTATACAGACACAATCTGCGGGTTTCAATATCTAAACATTTCAAATCAATAATACATATTTCAGTTTGTTATATAGGCCGATAATAAATCAATTTTTTCCATTTAATACTTTATTGTTTTGTTTTTCCCTTCATTTGTTTTGATTCAAGATTGTTTAATTTTTTGGCAAAAATTACCAAGGACGTTGAATTGAATATATAAATAAAACATGTAAACAACGACAAAGGTTATTGTGTACTTTTTTGTTTGTATTACATATTTTGTTTACATTATATTCTAATAAAGTAATAAGTATATTATTTGCAATTAGTATTACTGCTATTGCATTAATGGAATTTTCATTAATTATTTTGAACGACATAATCAAATACATTAATATAAATACAAATAACGGAACATGAGAATAAAATATTGATCTTGATCACTGAATTTCATTAAATTAATTTATAATTAAATCATAATAAGCAGACTTTGATTTTCGCATAATGTACATAATTAAAACATAAAGTGAAAAACGTAAGTAAATATAGTATAATTTTACAATAAATTAAGCGCAGCGTCTAACGATTTGATTAGTGTAAACATTACTAAAACAATTACTGATAATACATTTACGTTTAATTAACATTTACTTAATTAACAGTGGCTTGCTTTACATATGCTTGGTTAATGTTTATCAAATCAACAATTACATCATAGACTATGATTAATTTATTATTAAAATCCTCAGCAATTCAATTAATTTTTATTGATACTCTAAATGAAAGTATTACAGACATTGAAGGAAAGCATTTGTTTTTTTTTTATATCATTATTTTCCAATAAAAGGCTTTTACATTTTATTTATATTTAAATTATGTGAAATTCAGGATCGAATGGTACCAAATTACGATTTTTATGTCAATCCTTGGGATGTCATGCAGTAATTATTAAATTTTATAAAATACGCCAAAAGTTAAAGTATATTATTTATAAATAACGATTTCATCGAAACAATTGGTTCATAATTTTATATATTCACCTGTCAAGATTCGCGTGAAATTCAGAAAAAATAACACATAATTTTTCAGACGTAAAACTTTTTCATAAAAATTAAATTAATTAATGTAATAATAAAAAATTAATTATAATATTGATTTGATATGTTGCAATATTATTTGAAGTCTTATTATTTTTCGCTTTGTAAATGTTTCTTTTTATTCTTAATAGTTATAAATATTTAATAAAAATAAATTTTTACGTCACATATAAAAATAGACGTTTTTTCTGTAAATATCATTAAAGTCGTCAGAAAAAAGGTACAAGTCTTTGATAGAGAGAAGACAATGTACGAATTCTTGTAATTGCCATCGAACGTGCCACAAGCTAGTAGTTCGAATAATTACAAGTTCTGGTCAGCAGCGTGTGCTAGAATTAGAAATCCCTTTTTATTCTTTGATTCTCAAATGAACATTTTCGATTATGCTACGTCGTCTACGAGATTAAAATAATGATAATTATTTGTATGATACCTTTGCTAGCATTTTGATTCAGTTGAAAATTACTTTCTTTCTTTTATTTCATTTTTTTGAATTATACATTAATGTAAAATAAATAAATTGTATTTATTTTACTATCTTGATATATATTAGTGTGTATCGCAAATCTTTTTGCCGCCGACCATAGACTAATTTTAAAGTTTTCGTTACAAAAAATAAGTTTTATCACCATAAAAAAGTTTTAAAACAAGAATCAGATGAATTTGAAATTAAGTAGTCATTAAAAATAACTATTTTTTGCTGGTTTTCTAAAGTTTAAATTGAAAGAAATTTAAGTCAGTTGTATCTTTTTAAATAGACACCGATTTTTAAGATTTTTAAATTGTTTTTCTTTAAAGAAAAGACAGAAAGAAATGTCACTTTCAACACAGTTTTGATACTTAAATTAAACCATTAGGTGCAAATTAATAAATATATGCAGATAGTTGTTTTTTCAAACTTTCTTGAATTTTAATGACAACAATTATGCACACTTTTATTGTATTATATTATAGTGACTTATAGATTAAATTAATTAATACTTTCATTATATTGTAAATTTTGCCGAGTAAATACGAAATTTATAATACACTTGACGTACTGATATGCTAAGCGACTTTTGGTAATTATCTAGACTGGGGTAACATACATTTTGACATATATGTGTAGGATATTATACATCATCTTTTATGACAATAAGCTTATCGGATTACAAGAGACAGAATTCTAATGGACGAGTTAGCGAATTGACTAATAAAATAGTTACGTTATAACGCTCGTAAAAAGCCCAACTGATTTAAATTAGGTTAATAATAATGCTTATTACTTCTAATTAATATGAAAAATATTTATTTTCGTCAAAATAATTCAATAAAAATAAAGTTTTAAAATGAAGAACATTATTTCTTAGACAATGAAAAATTGTTTCTACATGAAAAAAAA
>JABFPJ010000033.1:0-90633 GCA_022817425.1 Gryon sp. ZL-2020 | reverse complement strand
TTATACATTTTATATAGTATGGTAATTCATTATTTCTATTAATTGTAAATTTATTATTTCGCTTTTTTTAATTTCGCTAATATAACTACTTCGCCATTTTAAAAATTATTCCTTTTTGGTGGCGCCCATTTTTTCATTTTTAGAAAGTGGTTTCTATTTAAAGGGAAATATAATTTTGCAGGGTTGTCTACTGTTTTTAAAATTATATTTTAATAAAATATTTAACAGGGACTGAATTTAATTCATGAATAATCCAATTAGTATCAAGAATAAAGGAAAAGTGAAAACATATTTTGAAAGTTTACTATTCATATTAATAAAAATATAAATAATAGTACGTTTTATTCTTCGGTTTTGTAAATACAAATAAATTTTTGTCATAATCGGCAAAATTAAATATAATTCTGTCACGTATGTTTATATACCCTTAATATATTATCATAATTATTATTCACAGGCAAAATAGTTTTCTGAGAACTTAAAAATAAATCAGTTAAAGAAAAATAAGGGCAAATGAACCGTCGAAAAGAAAAATCATGTCATGTGTAATATAAATCTCAAAAAAGAATTGAGACCCAAATGTGTGTCAAGTGTATACGGACATCTAAAATAATTTAAGTAGGGAGAATATTATATTCCACACATGGTGTATCACGTTTCGTAGAAGGTTTACATTGAGGCAACGCGTCAAAAAGTCTTCCAGTTCACTTTGTCATTCCTAATCTAAGCATTCAAGAAAGCTTCAAAGTTTTCGCATACACGCGCACATTCTGCTTGCTATTCAAGATAATTTATTTATCCAAAGAGACATGTGCTGCGCCCTATGTGTTTATTTAAAGAACCCATACGAAGAGTCGTCAACTCGCATATCGTGAATATGTATCAACGAATACCGTTATTCTCTTAACGAGTAAAGCTTAATCACCCCATCTTTTTTTTCAAAATGTTCGCTTTCGCATTGTATATAATTTCAGGTAATAAAATATTACGATAATTTTTGTAAGCTCTGTTCCATCCACTATTTTACGACTATCCCTTCTTTAAAGTAAATGTAGTTTAGTTCATTTAATTACGTTTCATGTTTTAGGAATTTTCATTTTGCGTTAAAAATCTAATATTTAATGTTAAATGTTGTATCAATTAAATATAATACTACATATATAATTTTTTACGTGTTTATTCGCATAAAGTTTTCGTAAATCGAAATCTGAATCAGGATGAAATGTAATCGTCCCGGAAAAAAACAAATACAAGTGCGAAAAAAAGTTGGTAATCGAGAGGTCAGGGTCAAAGTCTGTGTAAAAATGAGCTACCATGGCCCAGATATGCATACACAAAAGTCAGTACCGTACGAACAACACCAGTCTTCTCGTCGAATACGGATACTCGTTGGAATAAGAAAGTATATAAACACGGGCCATTATACACACATAAAAGCCGTCGCTTGGTGGTGAGGAGATGAAGTTCATTGCCTCCAGTGACAAGTACGTATAAGCGCGACAAGCGTGTGTGCGTGCACCTCTCGACGTTTGTATGCAGGCATTGGGCGCGTGCGTGCACGCGAACACCAAAAAGATATCTTTGCTCATGCGCAGATTCTTGCGTCAACGAACGAGAGAACGCAGACGAGTGTGACGTTAGCTTAAAACACAAGTCACGTGCTAGTCGAAGACGCGCGAAATTAAACAAAATCATTGGTATCGTATCGGGCGCTGCGACCGATTATTTTCGCTTGACTTTTTTCTGGAAAGAAAATTTATCTTCCGTATTATGATAATTATCTTACTGCGTATCAGTTTTAATGAGCTTGTCAGTTATAATGCAAAAAACATCTTTACTAAACTGAAGATACTCAACTACGGTTAATCACTTCTGTACTATATATTATTAGATGATTTTAACTGTTTTGAAAATGATCGAAATCATTTTTGCGCGTGTAATAATAAACACCTTCTTTATGGAAAATCGTCTCGTTGCGTGATATGTTAAATAAAGGAAAAAACAGATTAAGTGTGATAAAGAATAAAAAGTAATATTTTATTGAACTCATGAATGCAAATAAGATTGAAAAAGAACACGTATTGCAATAAATTCAATCAGGTGTCATAATTTATTATTATTATTTTAATATTACTTATTTTAATATCATTTATTAAGTTTTTAATATGAAGTTTCACTGCAATGAAGAATTTATTGTATTAACACAACTAACACATCTTAATAGTTTCATTATTGTAATCAGAAATAATTGTCTAATCTACGCAATTTCTGCATAAATGTCCCGAAGTTTTTGCTTAACAACGTAATAATATCGAATTGTCAAGATTAAACTGTTAAACTAGTGAAACTATTTTGAACTTCTACTGTTTATCACATTAAATTAAAATGCCCCTAGTATTTTATAATAATTAATATTAAAAAAAAATGGTCATGGTATTATAAAAAATACTGTAACGTTAAAATGAGTCTGATTTAAATTATTTTTACTTTACATTACATTTATCCTAAATAGTACTTCTATTTACAATTTTTTAACTGTCACTTTACTAAAAAACCCAAACTAATCACGCATTACGATCGATTATTTTCTTAATAAATTTTAATAAATTTATTATTGACATTTATAGATATATTATAGAAACAAACAAATTAACGAAACTGAATATATATTAATTTTATTACTATCATCATTAAAATTACATTTTTCAGTAAAAAAAACACATATTACAATATTGTATGTATACCATATGATGCAATTCTATTGGGTTATACCTTAAATGCCAAAAGTTAACTATGTAACTTTATGTGGTTTTTTGTCAATATTTGAAAACCACACATCTTTTTTGTTTATGTGACAGTTGTTATTGCAAATAATGTTGATAATTGAATATCAATAAATTTTGTAAACAACATATACATGAGACTAATAATATCGTAGGTAATATTTGTGTTTAAGTTGTGAAATTTTGTTCAATTATACAAATGGATATTACAGATCTAATAATAATTGTATTTGAATTACGTATAGTAAATGCAAAGATAATTTCATGCAAAATTACTCACTACATTTGGCTTTTCCGATTTAATCAAAACTTCACCACAACTAAGTTAGTGTAGTTGAAAATCATGAGTATTGAAAATACACAAATGTTTGCATTTGTTCATTATCTAAATAGTTTCCTAATATTTGTATCTTTTCATATATAACGAAAAAGTGCAAATATAATTACACAGTATTATACAATTTTATTACTTAACTTGAATATACGGGTGTGTGCTTGAGTATGAGGATAATTTTGAAGAACTGTTGATATATTAAAGAAATATATATCAACAAGATTTATTTCGACGTTTCCTACGTAAAAGATTATATCTCAGATTTTTCGTACAAAAAGATACATCTCCTATGTTTAAACATAGAAGATGTATCCTTTTGTAAACAAAATATGAGATGTAACCTTTTACTTAAGAAGCGTCGATTTAATATAGGATATATCATGTATCTATTAAATTACTCACTTATATATGCGTGTATATATATTAGGAGTGATAACAAGTATGAAATATTTTGTCATAAGGATACATTGGAAGATGCAGGTTTTTTGGAAGTTTGAAGGGAATCATCTAATAGAAAGTCAAAAGAATATAAATAAAGGTGGAAGGCGTAGTGGCAGGGCAAGTAGTAGCTTACATTAAAAAGGGACGAAGAAATCACGTTGCGGCGCAGCTTACTCGCCTTCCGGGCACTATTATATGATAATCTTGGTATCTCCCTCAGTACCTATGCTGCGCAATGTTGGATCTAGTCGTCCCACTTACTCGTAATCCTGCTATCCGTCCTCTCTTCGTTTCCTCAAGCGCCCTTTCCATCTTGCTCACGCGCAAGCGTCCGTTTTAGTTTGTTTTGCATTGCCAGTGGGTAATTGTGTGCTCTCTCCTCTCGCTTTTACCTCTCCACATTTTCCTTGCGTTTGCGTGCGCCGTTTCCATTCGTTTCCGCGTTTTTTGTCACATTTCTTAAAGCCCGGTGGCAACTTTTATTTCGTCACTTTTTCTTGTTTCAATCTCGTTCGAGCGCTCTGATATAGAAGCGGTAAACCTTATTTCTTTAACATGCGCACACACTTCTGTACGCGAGAGGTTCCGTTTTGCGATGCCAAGTGCACCGTATTCTGCAATAGTTTTCAAACCACAGGTGCCGTTAGCATTGTTAAATCAAAGAGGCTGATTTGCCCGAATGGACTATTTTGCTTGCCACATATATCCTGTATTTTCATGAATCAATGAATTGCGAAAATCGTCTTCCGAAGGATTGACTTCTTTATGTTTTAACTTCATTCAAATATTATTTTATTTTTTTGCTCCAATTTTGAACGAATACGACTGAAGTTATTGTACACATAGGACCATATGTAATTAATAGTATTTAATTATTATACATGAATTAGAAAGCTCATAATTAATTATTGAATAGTACATACTATTGAATTACATGTATTCAGTTAATTATTTCTTTCAACCGCAACATAGTTCAAATCTGTATAGTGGTACACCATGAATAATCAAAATATTTGTGTTTTGAGGTTTTACGATTAAATAGATATTTTCCTCCGGATACGAGATTTAACCTTACACTTGGCCTTGTAAAATATGTGCAAAGTGAATTCTCTACGTGCGAAGTTAGGTATTAGGTTAAGTAGCTAGAGGGTCAAGATCTCTAGTCATTAGATCAAGTTACTAAACAAGGAATCCAACATGAGAAATGAGTACTGTTTTCATCGAGAATAAGGTTGTTTGGATTGCTTCGCCACACAATGATATACTATTTCGTTCATCTTAACCAATTTTCATGTAAAATTATTACTTTTTTCACATTAATCGTTGCCTTTAGTATTAAATATAATAAATCCATTTATAAATTTGAGATGTTATCGTTAATATAGCTGTTTATGGAATTTTCGATATACAGCATTGTTGACATGATAAAATCAATTCTGATTGGTCGTCTTAAGTTTACGTGAACTAAAATATCTCGTGGAGTGTCAAATGAAAATCGACGTTCAAATTTGACAATTTTAAATGATTGAAAAATTAAAAACCACGGAGCGCGCGTAGCACGCTTTTACCCTAGTATATATAAAATAGTGATGTAGAAAACATATAAAACTGATTTGGAATACATTTATTTTAATGAGTGATTTATTTATGTAATAGTAAATTGAAAATATTGCAATTACACATAACTTCATTTTAAAATGCGAGAATGTCCCGAAATAATTAATACACTTTCATGAAATTTCCCGATGACAAGATAAGATTATACGTGTTATACAACAAAGATATCAGAACAGGAAGTGTTATACGTTTATTGTATGATTGAATACAGTAAAAACTAATTCGAGACAACATCAACATAAAATCTATTATACGACTCGCATTAATCTGCAAGCTTACGTTTGGCGGAGTGATTGTATTATTAATTAAAATGACCATCATTATTGTAAGAACCTAAATCGTTTGTTCATCGAACGATTGCAGTGCAAAATTAATACTAGTAGTTTGTTTGAACTAAAATAAATTATATACCTCGCATGAGACGAGATATATAATCTCAGAGTAAAATCTTAGGTTGCTTAAGTCTATCATGAGTATTGATATTTACTTCATATGGGCTTCAAGTCAATTCAGAACACATGTAACGGACCGAAGGTGTTCTTCTCATCCCTTCTTCGCATTATCAACTCCGCCTAGTTTTTCTTGTAAGAAAAGTCCTGAAGAGCCGTTAGTTTGACGACGCGTAAACGAACTGCTATTTCGACGTCGTGATAATGAATTTACAACGTGGCAAACTGCATTGCACGGAACAGAACCGATGCACGCGTATGCATGAGAATGATGAGTTATGGGGTGTTAAAGCTCAGGCGACTTAACTGTGCGTCACGAATGTGCTCACATATCCGTCGTCCGATTGCCGTTTCCTCCTTCTGACGGAATTGTAACGCAATAACTCCTTCCTTAACTGCATTACATAGCTGACTTAAATTTAATGTACACAAACGTCCACATATTTCAGCTCTTCGAATTCAAAATTGAGCACAACTTATAGCTTTATTTTATTATCCTTCATGTTATTTTCAAATAGATCGCTCTTTAATGTTGAAACTTTAATGTCTAGGCGTTGTTAATGAAATAAATATAATCTGCTGACCTAAATATAGTTCAATTCTTATTTATTTATCGTTGATGTTGATTAATTTTATTCGACATATTATATGGGGGAATGATATTTATATTTTAAGTAACTGTCAATGTGCAAATTTTAGTTTGCCATTTTGTATTGATAAAATAACTTTATTGATAACTAAAGTTGTCCATCTTAGTTTTTAGCTTAAATTTTTTGCTAAATCAGTAGTTTTCTTCATAAAACTTATATTAAAAATCATAAATCATTGAAAGTATGTATAAATAAATTTATTATTATTTTTATTACTAAAAATATTATGTAATATATGTAATAGGTGATAAAAATTTTTATTCAATCGTACTTTAATATAATAAAAAGTAGTTGATGTTTTTTTATCACCGGTGCTGGTATATACATACATCGATATAATAGTCAATTGCTGAGGCAGGAAAAATTTGATCTCTTTAGAAGTGCATATGATACATAGATATGATGTACGGGTTTCTGAAGATCGAAATCACCAGAATGTAATTTAATAGTAGCTGAGTACAACGCACTTGTGGCATGTGCCATCTTTATCCCTTGAATGAACGATGCCGTATGTTTTTGCAATATATGATGCATTTGTTTGGACTAATATCAGTTTCATTTCGTGGCTATCATTACATACATAACACTTTATTTTCACTACTGCTATGTAAGCTATATTTATATTTAGATATCAGGTGATTTTGTTAAGAGTTGAAAATTAAATGTTTAAAAAGTAGATATAAGTGCATTATTTTATATGTTCAAATATTGGCAGATAAGTAAAATTTGTTCATAAATGTTTTTTAAAATAAAAGTTATTTAAGATGAAAAATTTCAATATGATGCTTAATGAATACATTATTGAGTTGTCAAATACTTGTGTTTTTCAAACAGTTATTATATTGATCTGGCATTTTACATAAATATCATATATTTGTAATATATCAAATGTTCAAGAATTAACTGAAGTAATTCATAACAATAAATCTTATTCTAAAAACGAGCTCCTATGCTAAAACTTTCTATGCTAAAATTCTATAATTGTGAATAATGACAGATTCGTTTTGTTTAGGTTTTTGGCGTTTTAAACTCTATTGCATAATTAAATCCGTATAATATAAAACAAAACAAGAATAAAACAAGCAAACGTATTTTCATTTGCATATATTACGAAGGATATCAATGTACAATTTTTAAGGTAGTTTTAAAAATAATTTATGCATGGAATTTTGTCATACTTTTACTAGTTGTATTTGATTTATATTTCAATAATTCAAAGCTATTTTTAACTATACTCAAAATAGTAATTGCATAATCGAGCATTGCATAATTACTTCCATCCAATCATGTATACATACTAGCTTATATTGGTAAACCTTATTTTCTAGTTAACTTCATTACTTGCTTAGCAATCATTACTTCATTTGTACTTTTTCAAAGCAAGTAGTCAATCCTACTTCTGAATGTTTTAACGGTTCTTTTTTTCTTTTCTACTTCTTTAAAAATCTATTTATTTCAGCTTATCAGTTTAATGTAAAGGGATGTATTGATAAAATAAATAAAATAGAAAAATATTTCGCTCAAGATGAATCTATGTACGGTAAAAAGAAAAGTATTTGTAACTCCGGAATTATTCTTATTCTAAAAATAGAATCTGTTTCCTAAAAATGGCTGAAATAGTGATTAATTTACTAAGTATTTAAAACATATTGTTCTAAATTAAAGCATTTCAACTAAATCATTATTATCAACTAAATTATTCTGTTATATGCACAGTTTTTTCATCGACTTGATTAATCATTCAAACAATTGGATAAAATGATTAAATTCTTGAATTAAATTTCAGTTGAATATTAATCAGGCAATCATTTTAACAATCAAATCAATAAACTCAACAAAATTAATTCAAAAAAATCATTTCTCTAAATTAAATAATCATTGATTTGAACTACTTATTTCAGCTTTGAAGCAATTGAGTACGAGTGGTTCGTTGGCCTGAAATAACAACAGCGTCTTGACCTTGCAATTACTTATCGTGCAGTGAGCAACATTACGCAGATCCTATATACTCTTACAACGTCAACTAGAGAGGAAGAAGCCGTGAACCGGGAAGAGGCTGGGTAAAAAAGTTGCGCAAAACACGACGTACTAATCGAATAAAACTGCTTTCAGGTAAGACGCGTGGCTCGTTTCTTACAGCACGTGACGAGTGCTGCTAAAGTAAGTGGCTTTGCGCTCTCTTCCAGTCGAACTCTAATAGTCACAAACACAGGTGTCTGAACGTAATCGCGATGTCACGAGGGTGTCATGGCCCTCCATCGCGCTGACCGCTGTCAATAACTTTAAACCATCTTTTGCACTTTTGATTGTCAGCTTCTTCCTTCTTTTTTCCCCCTTAATTCGCTTCTTTCGATGTTAGCTTTCGCGGTAATTTTCCATCTCTACTTACCTTCACAGCAAAATGTTTTTCTTTTCCTCTTCATTAATTTTCTTCTACTATTCATTGCAAAAATAGAAGATACAAAGTTTATTGAAATAAATAATTACAATAATAAAGTAATTTTGTTAAAAATATTTTCTTATTAAGGAATCGCGTTTACTAATTAGTTACCTAATTCTGAACTTTTTTAATAATAAAAATATATTTTAATTCTTATTTTAGTCTGGATATAGTCTAATAACCTTATTCAGACTACATTCATAGTAGATTCAGGCTGCTTTTTACAATAGGGAAATATTTCTAAACGAATGTATAAAATATAGTTAAGGAAGTTATTCGGTTTACAATGAAGAAAAATAAAAAATTTATTGAATAAGATTTTTAAATCTAATATATAAATTTACAAAAGTAAATCACACAGACAAAGCCACATTTTCATCTTTAAATGAAATTGCAATTTATTATTTAAACAATTGTTGCATTATTAAATTGTCATGCTGATAAAACGAGACATGATATGATCAATACTAACTGCGATTGATTTTTTTATCAAACTAAACGAATTGCGATTTCAATCACTGATTGTTTTCTCCATGAAAATTGACTAAATCTACCCGTTAAAAAATTGAACAAAAACGTACACGATGAAATGCAATTTAGACTTTCTCTGCGTAAAACAAACTTTTACTTTTGATAATATAATAGAACAAAATTGAACGAATATTCGGTCGTGTTTTTTTCACTTTCGTTTTGTTTTTTTTTGTTCTTTCCTTGTTATTTTTCAAAGAAAAATCACCCTACTAAAGATAAAGGTCAAGGAAGCGACGGCAAAACAGTAGTCATTAATTGTAAAAAGAGAGAAAAAAGCGAACAATTTGATAATTCGAATAGCTCATTACGATGTCTGAATGTAAAAAATACAAATGTCGAGGTTAATACACCAGAAAATAAACTGTAATCATTCTGATTCAGGTAAGTGGACAGATACTATGTTGTGATTGTAAAAATAAAAGCACGAGTACAAGAAGAGGGTGCTTAATTGATAATAATTAAGGAACGCTCATATTAAGATAAAGAGCAACATAACAAAGGGGGAGAAGGCCGAATTAAAAAAAGCCTGAAAACAGAAATCATCAAGAAAAAGAAGAAAACGAGCACGCGTGCACGTCCTGGGCGGTTCGGCAACGATCTGCCGGGCCAAGAGTCAGGGAGTGACACACGCACTGCAGTCACGCTTTGTGGTTATGCTGAAAGCCTATGAAGAGACTTTGCGCTTCGGTTCCTTCTTTAAACGATCAAGCTGTACACTATTCTACTCAGCCAGACCAATGTCTCCGATTTTAAACATTTGTAATTTCACTTTCCGGATCGTTCAACTTTTAATACATTGATCTTAAACGAGGAAAAAGTTTTCAACAAAATTTTCAATTACCATCGCCTAAATTATATAATCTTACTCTTCAATCAATTACTCGGTTTAAAATATAACAGGAAGTAAAAAGAAATCAAATTTTTTCGCAATATTCAATTCTAAAAATATGTTTACTTTAATTGTTTCCTGATCGTTTAGCGATAAGTGAAAATTCAGATTTTTATTACAGTATCATACTTTGTTTTCTAATGATTTCGAATGTTAAAATTTGCTGAAATTTAAGATTCAAAATGTGCAAAATATAAATCAATTGACTTAATAAAACTACTTATTTAAACAAGAAATCACATATGTACTTATAATAAAATGCATACAAAGTAAATGAGGATTAAATATCATATTAATTCAGTTTCAGTATTTTGAGTTTTATTATTTAGCAATTTCTATTTTTTTAATGTAATCAAGATCAGTCTCCTTGCGGATATTCTTTCGTATAATAGAAAAATTGTTATGCGAATGTGTATCTCATTGTACATTCTAACTTGAATACGAATGAATGAACCAGTTATATATAAAAAAAATCAAAATTCAAACCACATTTTTTATCGTTATTAACTACTTCTTGCATAACAAAGCATGTATAAATAAATGATTTACAACGTATATATATTCATGGTGTTACATATTATACTGCGTGCATCATAATGTGGTCAAAGGAAGAACTAAACGTCGAGAAAAGTTGCGCGGATACACTCGGCTACTGCATATACGCAGAAGGCCACCGTTAGCAAGGTAGTTAAAGAGGGCTCCCTGTTTTGTAATTTCATGCGTACGGCACACGCACGTCTTTGCTCACGCCCACCTTATATGGATCTACATAAAGGGCCTAAATTATTATTCAAGTCCTTCTCTACCTGGAAGCTACGTACGTCTTGCTTGCATTCGCGTGCAACAGCCACGAGCGAAGCTTTATCGTCATTATTTTCGTCGCTAGAACGATGACCCGTAAAGTGCATGCGTAACGTGTAATCGTAAAGTTAAGGTCGCTGTCCGACACAGCATCGTCGCTAGTTTTCTTCTCATTTTTTTCTCCTTTTGTCTCTTTCTCTCTCTGTTTTTCTCTCGCTATCCTTTACGCTCATTGTTGCTTAAGCTTTTCGAGCAACGCAACAAAATGAATTACCTTATCGTGACAATTAAATAACACGCAAATTGTCCGACATTACAATTAATTTAATGCATGTAATTAACAATTGTAAAAACGTGTATTTGGTGATTGATTCACTTGGAAAAAGTGACGTTGAAGTTTCGTGTTTCGTTTTTTAGTTCTCTTTTTCACCTGTTTATTTTCATTATTTAACTTATTTTAACTTGTATTTGACGTCCGGAGAAACTGCGATAGAAAATTCACGAAATATTACATTCGCTTTTCACATAATTGAAGTGTGAATATTAATACATTTCTAAAACATCAGACTTGTAATGAGATATTTAAAAACACGCAGTTTGTTATCATTTCCTCCGTACGTTAATTACGAAGCTATTGTAAAATTATGATGGTGCATTTGTCGGTTTATTTCCTTTTCTTTTCACATTTCTTTTTGTATATTTTTTCTCCTCATTTTTTTCTTCTTTTTGCTTCCTTTTTATTCCATGTGCTTTGCTACTGAATCGATCGTTAGTATAAATAATGTTGAGACGCGGTGTGCGCGTAATTTCATATGATGAAAGAATGAGGCAAGCCTGGCTGATTAAATATGGAATATCGTGTAACCTGTTTGTGCAAGTTGGAGTAATGGAAGATTTCATTTTACATGTTTTAAATAAAGTATCAGTTAAACTCAACTGCGTTCATCGTGTCTACTCGTGGAACATTCAGAAAGAAAAATAGTTAAATAAATATATCTATACGTGATATTACGATCAATTTAACTGATGCTTGTTTATATATTTTGCTATCATTTCTATCAATTTTGATAAAAGAAATAAAAAATGAAAACCGGGAATTAATCTTTTATGATCATTTTTAATATGTTAAATGGTAGGATTAACATAAAACTCTATAATATTCTATCAACATATCACTGAAATTGCATATCTAATATGAATTTCCTTGCGACAATAGTGTATGACTTGGGTGAATATGTTTACCTCGATTTCATCTCATATGTATTTGTGAATTGACTGTGATTAATTACTAATCTGTGTCTGATCCACACAATACGTGATACTCATCAGTTTTGAATGAACTTAGATCATTTATTACCCTATTTTGGCAATGTTATGTTCTATACATAAACAGCGAAAATTAATCACAAGCTCTTATTTCCAGTTCAGTATTGATCCTTCATAAATCAGCAATTCCTCTTCATATTTAAAATAAGTATATAGGAAATTAATATTACTCACATTGTTATATATATTAATTCATTACTAATTAAGAAATAATTTGAAACATACAAAATTATTTGATCACAATATTAATTATTTAGTTTTTCATTCGTAACTATTATTGTATGTTTAAAAAGTAATCAAATATAATTGTTGGCAAGTTGACTTTTTCGCCTTTCTTGATATATGTGGCACGCATTATGTTCGTGATGATCGATCGGCGGTAGCGCACAACTGTGTTCGTGAATCCTCAGATAACTAATTATATCTTTTAATACAGAGTAGACTTTATGTACATACCATTTATTGTATCTTAATGATATATTATTCATTTATTGTTGCCCAAGTCATCAGGAGCAGTATTTTTTTCGTGCAAGCATTTATATTTGATAGCGCATGTGGTTACCACCCTCGCAACCACCTATTCTATCAAACAGTCAGCCTCCGTGCTCAACAGTTATATTTAATTTTTTGTCATCCCCGAAACAATCCTTTACAAATGTATTTAGACGTGCAACCACGTGCTACTGAAATTCTTCCAAAAACACATATTATATTTAGATTACCCTCGATCATGATATTCATTGTCATATGGTACGTCTGTTTTTGATAACATGAATTTTTTGTTGCGATGCATAAAGTCCAACAAGTAAACACATGACATATACATCACGCCATATAATAATATTCAATGTACTCATTTTGTATGAATATAACAGTGTTTAAATTCAACTTCAATTATTTTAATAAATTTACTCTGAAATAGAGGTATAGAAGTTGAAGAAGTGTGAATCAATATAGGAAAACATGTATGACTCATCATAACTATGTAACGTGACATACAAATAATAAATTCATACTTGTACAGTTATACTTTACCATATTTTGCATATATAATTTTTAGCTAAAAATGCACATAGAAGAAAATTTGTGAATAAAACTTAATGAGTCAAAGTTATACGGCATTATTCGTTGTTATTCGTATTTATGAGCTAGAATAGTGGAAATTTTGGTTGAGTAATGCCATAAAATAGTGATTGCAACGGTCAAAAATCGTTGATTATTGCATTAATAAGAAGTTTTGTGGAAATGCATTAATTTATTTCACGTAATAAAAGTACGTGAATCCTTCTCTCATCAGAGACACAAATAGGGGTGACAAGATTCAAGATATACGGCCAAGCGAATGAGATAGCACGCCTGCACCCTTGTATTCTGTTATTTAAATTAGGCCAATAAACCTCGAAGCCGCCCTACGTATAGTGATCGCTATACTTGTCACTACGACAACTACAAAGACTAAAAGGATGACTCTGACATGACGACGAGATGTCGAAGTCTGATTTCAGCAAATTGCACGTACTTACCTTGTCCTCTGGAATCACCCAGAAGGATAACTTCACTATCCTAGAAGATTGGTCGGAATAATTTTTACCATTGCCTTTCGTCAAGTGCGAATCAGAAATTTCTATGTGTATTTGTCCGGAACTACTACCCATTTGATACAAAATTTTATATAATGCAATGTTCCCAAAAGCAACAGAAAAAATAAGATTACAATTGTACTAGAATATAAGTTGTTTTGTAAATGTATTAATTTTGAATTTTGTACATGAACTGCATTTTTTTCTATATTTGATGAGGCAAAAATATAAAGTTTAAAATATATACAATTGAATTTTCAAATGTCAAATAAAATACTTTCTTTATTCCAAACAAAAATATTTGCGTCTTGTTAGAATGTGCTTTTCCTTTTTTCCAAGATTGTCATCGAGGCAGTAATAGCAAAGCTTTTTGGACTCATTTTCTTTTATATGTAAAGTTTATGAGCCACTTTTGAAATACCTTGTTTATCTTGCTAGCACAAACAGTTATATGTATGCGCATTCCGACTTTGCACTCTCGCTAGCTATCGCGATACATCTCGTGCGGAAATGTTATGTTCGCACCATCCGCGTCAATTACGCCTTCGATTCCGTAGGCGATTTTGTCTCAATCGACCTTCCACTGTTTTCACGTCCCTCTTTGTTGTGCGTTGATGTTCGATTCATTTGCATTTTTATGGTTTACATTGCGTCTAAGATTGTTCGTGCTGTATAGAAGAATGTCGTGTATCACGCATCATTTCTAGCAGTTTCAATTTTTTTTCTTTCTCTATAAGAAGTACAAAAGAAAAGCAATGTCATTTACATGTCTAAGCAATATTCTTCGAACCTTTTTGATTACTTCGTCAAGTGTGAATTATACAATTACTAACGCTTGCAATATTTTCTTCAACTGATCTTTTTGAAATTATTTTTAATGATTTTAGTTTTTATAGAATATTAATAAACGTTAAATATTCAATTAAGTACCATGCAAATAATGATAAATATTTAACTAACTTCTGTGGATAATTTTTCGAAATTAATCTTTTTTGATAAATCAGAAATGGTTTCAAATATATTACATTCGTACATAAATATTATTGCAATAAAATTTTAAGTACATATAAATTTATTGTTTTTTTTAATAAACATCAATCTATTTATTAATACAGTGTATTAGTAATTGATTATTTCGTATGACTATTTAATTAAAAACTAATTTTAATGAGTCATAATAATATAAAAAGATGAACGACTCTCAATTTGTCAGCGTGTGCACATTAAATCTGTTTCATGCGTCTGGGGCTTATTAAATAAGGACACCTTTTGTCTTTTCACCTGCAGTCAACCCGCATACGTTGCTCTCGCATTCCGTCTCACTATGAATCATACAAGTAAATGTGAATCACTCCTTAATCTCTCTTTCCGGAGAACCCGGACGTGTTTCGCGTGGTTTCACGGGTTATGCTCACGAAGCCAATGTCTTCTTGGCTCGTTGCACCCACATTTTGCAGCTTTCCAACTTAAACATTGCACATACCGGTCTTTATATGGTCTTACGTCTATGATGAGGAATGTTCGTGAATAAGAGTTGTGCGAAAAAGTGCATTGACATGTGTTATTGTGTCGACACCTTTGTTGAATATTCTGATTTCTTCTTCAAGATTAAACCCGAAGTCTTTCATTCTTTTAAATATTATAATGTGAAAAAACATTTTTGATGTACATACATTCTTATTTGTTGATTTAATTAAATCTAATTTTGCATATTTATATTAATTTACACATTAATGTCCCAATTACACATCATGTAATTGGGACAATATTTATGGATACAGCATATAAGTAAAATAATGTAATTTATCAATTAAGAGTGAAATTTAAAAAATTGTTATAATGTTGAATGTAAACATTTTTTTTATAAAATGTATTGATATATTTGCAATTCAGGACATAAATGTAGACTTGAAACTTTAATATGAAAAAAAGTACTTTCGTTAAAAATTCACAAAGTTACTACCATTTAATAACTGTTACTTTTTTCAAAACTGTAGGGGGCGCTAATTTTTGTGAAGACTGTATTATATAATTACATTTTAACGTAAATATTCCAAATAAATTAATAAAAAAGATAATTGAGTAATTTACAACACATTTGTGTTCCTTTACAACGTATTTTTTGTGTATAAATCGATTTCACCTTTTATTGAAAATGTCATTGAAACGTAGTACGTACCATTACTCAGGAAATTGACATTTTAATGATGAATACATAAAATGGAACTACACAAATACTTTGATCATCAATTTTGTAACAATAAATAATGTTGCAAGTTGGACGTTGTAACGGACAGTGTAATTATTTGAGTGAAAAACGTCTTTCGTAACGATGCATCATCGATATTTCGGTGCGATATTGAGGGGAACGCGATGTTCATTACAATATAATTGCAGAAACAAAAGCGGGGGACAAATGAAACGTAACGCTTTGTATGGGCTCGTCGCCCTTTACAGCAAAGGACAACAATGGCTACGAAGTCGTTTAACGCGCGGATCGAGCGCGTTCCATTGATTACTGTAATGATTGTCCGCTGTCCCCGCGTGTCTGGTATGTATTTTCATTATCGCGCGCTCTAAACAATGTCCTGAAACGGCCGCTCGACAATTCTACGTCGCCTATCCCCACACATTTGCATATTTCAGCGCCCGAAGTTACAGATCCTGATACCGATCGTGTCTCAATTGACTCCACTAAATTCAATTGCATACATTTTTCGGGTTTTCTTCCTAATTTATTTACTATCGTTTTCCAAATCTAATGAAATATTTTGAACAATAGACGGAATACTGATTAAATTGTTAGCTGTAATATGTAAAATGAATATATATATTTATATATAACAATAATTAAAATTAAATTTTGTTATAAAATAATACATAATTTTTATGTAATTTCAATCAAATTTTATTTAATTTTAATCAAATTTATTTTATTGTTTTTAAACAAATTTAAGTAATAAAATACAGCACCTAAATTATACACTCAATTACGATATTCAAGAAATAATTGTTTAGAAAAGAAAGAATTTTTGCAAATTTATAAAAATTAGTTTCTAACTAAATAAATGAGAACAAGTTCGTAAAATACAAATATGATATGACAATCACAAGTGTTTGTAACCATTCCGCATCAAACGTAATAAATGCAAATAAATCGGGCTAAATGTTATAAACATGAATAATAAAAATAATAATAAAATAATACTTAAAAACAATTTCAACGCTACATGTATTACATGTATTACATGTATTACAGTAGCTAATAACTTAATTAAATTTAATTAAAATAACGAAATTTTACTCTTTATATTACAAATTATCTCGATTAATACATATCATATCAGTGTCAATAAATTTATTTGTGCAAGTCATTTGAAATACAAAATTTCAGCAGCTCATCACGCTTTCCGTGTAATTGCTTATTTATTGTCGGAATATATTATCACTTGTTCGCGAGAAATATGAAAAAATGAACGATATTGTTGAATAACTGACCTGATTTTCATTCGCAAGTATTTCACTGCGAAAGATAAGTTGAAAATATACAATCTTCATGAATAATTCCGAGTTAAGTAAAATAATACGAAATTCATTACATATTCATTATATCGTTCTCTCATCCATTAAACCCATCAGATATTCATATATCGGAAACGAAATTAAATTGGCAACGTCAACCGACAACGCGATATCAACTCTCGGACACATTCAGAATATATATGTATATAAATTTGTTGCGTATCAGCCCTTTACGGTATCATTAATATATAACATGCACAACGATTCCTCACACCGATCATTTGGTTAACAACGTACGATTATCAATCGTGTTGTACACGCGTCTATACGGAAGTTAAGTCGAAGGAATTGGAAATGAATCTTGGCCAACTTTGGACATTGTATACACATAACGCTAGAAAAAAAAGCAGAGAATTTGTAGTACTGTCACGATTTAAATACGTGCGAAACGGTTCAAGTTTGAATAACAGTGTAGTGCACTTAAATATATATACATGTGTGTATTATTTTTCGATTCCAAAGTTCATCGAACGCTCTTTATTTTGGGATTACGCGACGCGCACGGTTAATATTGTTTTTGTTGCATTGTGGGAATTCCGGTATTATACGCTGCTGACAGGAAGAATACACTGGCCAAACAACGATGCATTAAAATTTGGAAAGTTATTTGAAGGATGACGCAGAGATACGAGATGAATTTACATTTCTCGCATATATATACTTGCACGATGGTTATATAATTCAAGAAGGATGTAATTAAATTTCCGAGTTGGAATTTTGGTTGATTGTTAATAAACATTTGCATGATGTTTGCTTAATCCTAGTGCTGACTCGTATAAATCATCGATGACCCCTGAAATGTAAACAGTCTAGAACAAGTTTGGAAATGAGTCGTTAGTCCCGTCGTCATTGACTTAATGCTGATATTTAATATAACAGCGTGCATCAGCATTGCAACTGCATTATCAGGCATGATTACACCGCAACCGGTTTATAGCGTATATATATCTGCATATATATATATATATATATATATATATATTCCAATACGATTGAAAAGAAAACTGTTTACTTAGTGGAATATTCAAATTACAGTTGAAGTGAAAATTGGTTTGTTACCAATATCGAGCTGACATCACGATGGTGGAATATGAGAAGTACGGACAATGCATTTGCGATATATTGCAAAGATATTCAAAATCCCTCCCCTTTCCTCTCTGATAGTTGAAACGCAAGTATATGCGTACACGGAATAATATTGCTGCAATCATATTACGAAACAGCCAAATACGTCAACACAACGTGTATGCATTGAATAATGCATTGTTGATGCAGCTAATGCACGGTCAGCTGCCATACGGATACCCCGCGTAATTGGGGTACGTGTTTACGAATCAAAGTCATCATCTGGCGTCATCGCGGCATATCCACGAGAGAGTGAGAAAGAGACAGAGACAGAATCTATAATGCAAACGATCGATGGCGTGCCGACAAAACGAATTTATCAGTGCAAAGACCGTTACAAACGAAACGCTGTTGTTGTACCGCAACTTCGACGAGATTAAAGTGGAGTGCAATTTCGTCAATTTTGCCTGCGTTAATGCGACGCAAAATACCATTATTGGTGACGAGTTGCACGAATGCGCCAACGAATCACTCACTACTCCGCAATTAGGATTAATCTTTTTTAATGTCACGCGGGTATCGATAAAAAGCATCAAGACAAAAATGCTTGTTAACGATTGGACTAGTGCGGGTAATCATATGATTGACACTTATCATCGTTTTATGACAAATTATATCAGGATTAATTAATTTGATATTTTATAATTTTTCATTACTCCAAACTATTTCATTCATGATTGAACAAGAGACTTATTCTATTATACTTTTACTGTTTTTTGATATTTTATTCTAATAATTAATTTTCGTTTAATTGACAAATCAAAATGAATTTTTAGTATGTTTATTGCAACTCTTAATATAACTGCTTATTTGTCCCACAATTCAAACATTCAAAAATATTTATAAATCCATATATATAAAACAGATAATTTTGTAGTAAATTACTAGTAACTGCAGTGATGATTAAGTGTATTATTGTTTTCAGGTTTTCGATATAGTCAGATCAATTTTATATAAAAAACATTCGAATATAACTTGTATATAATCTTATCTATTATCTATTCAGTATATCTCTTGGCGTACAGTCTACACATTAACGTTCGATTAATACAATATAGAGAAACTTATTTAAGTGCTAGCATACGTCCTTATTATGTCAACAAACGATACCTTGTCTAGGTAACCATTTCTAATATGTGTACCTGTGTTTTCTTGAGCAAGTTAGACAGGAATTGTATTAATTACTGTATTCATAGTCAGAAGTCAAACATTAATTTGGAGTGCAATGCAAACAGTTGGCTTAGTAGCTGCCATATACCGGCAACCCGATATTATGATTATTGATTGAAATTAATTGTGTATGTGCATTACTGTCCATATTAGTTTAGATTCTAACTGAACTTTTTATTAATGACTGATTGTAAATAATTTTATCAATACACAATTTACAGCATTGTTTACGACGCGATAATCTAACCAGCACAATATAGCGCAACCAATTCAAACACAAAATTGATGTCCCTATCTTATCCACAAATATAACACAATCATTACGAATTTTGAAAACACCTACACTTTAGGAATATTCTCCCTTGCTTCTACAACTATCATAGAATTGAGTGATGAAATTGCACGTCAATTGCACTCATATTGTCTCGAATCGTCGTATTCGGTAAGTCACAAATAAGTCTAATGATAAATTTAAAGGCGTCTCAAGAATCTCAACGACACAATTGATCGTAACACCTGTTTCGCTTTATGATGATCTTTCAGTGAAGAACGCTTTTATTCGGAAGTTATATCCGGATTCGAATATAAAGAATGTGAGCCAGGATTATTAGAAAAGCTTCCACTATAAGAGAAAGTATGTGGCGCGTTAAAAAGAATTCGAATCTTTAATAGGGGAAGACATTTTTATTAGAAATGCCAAACTAAACATGATCGTTAGTTTGGTGTAATAAAAGAAGAAAACAAGGAAGTATTGTGACAGTCGTTGGCATCGTTTGCCAAAGCGCGTATATATATTCACATCTCAATAGCGCCGAGAAACTTTTATAGATGCACCATCCCTCTGCTTAGCAGTAGTCACGCGAAAGAGCCAATAAGGACAGAAGCACGGCGAGCTAGTAGAATTTAGCGAACGATGAAATTACATTCCGGCATATCCGCGTGTCTACGCTGGACAACGCTCAACGAGCGCGCGGCTCCGACAAGAATGCAACTAATGAGGATTCTCCTAAGAAAACGTAGCAATTAGCTGACTCGATTTTTCCCGAGTGCTTTCAGCCCTTGAAATGTATTTCTTGTGAAGAAATCACTGATGGGACAAAGAAAGAAAAGATAAAGAGATATTTCGTCTCAGAGAGGAGGTATATAAAGTTGATAACAAAAGTAACCAACGCGCGAGAACCGACAGAGGAGTAATAGGAACGTAACATGTTTATGTACGAAGCTAAGTTGAGAAACCGGCTTCTGAGTAAGTTACTGGAAAAAAATCGTAAGCTTTTTCAGTTGTAGCAATACGGCTACTTGTGATAAATTAGATTCTATTACTGAATGGTCCAAAATAACGTTACAGAAATATTCCGAAAATTTTATCACTTTTCCTGATATTGCCATTTTTTATTGCAAATTTCGTATAATTTTATTTTATTTTTAAATTATGCATTCAAACTTCTATTAATATAATCATAGAGAACATATGATAAAATGTATCAATGTACACATTTCTTGGTTTCTTTTAAATTATTGTTTTCTTTTATTCTGTAATTCAATTTGACGAACTTCATTCATACGTATTTCAATTCACTACAGCGATTCTAAACGTGGCGATGGTTGTATTGATGGCGCGTATTCCGGTAGCTTCTTTCTGCCCCTTAACCATCGAACACCTGCGTGGCAACTTTACTTTTGATTATCTTGATTCAGTCCTTTAAACGAAATTCCTACTTTTTTGTTATTTATAGACAGTTCAAAATCATATATATTTTTAGATTTTTCAATTTATATTTATAAGAAAAGTATTTTATGATATTTTATTATCATACACTGACAATGAGTCAAATAATGCATCATTTACTTTGCTACTGTTGATGTAAAGACGTTAACTTTTCTATAGATGATTCTAAATGCCTTCATTCAATATGATAATTGCCCAAGCAGTTAACACTGGGATTCCATTATACATCTACTACCGTTTCTTCGCCAGCCACAAAAGGAAGACATGGGATGGTAACATAAATTTTAACATAATTTAACGAATTGTATACAATCTTAATCTTATAACAGAGCTACTTTATTAGTCTGCCAAAATAATGAATTCTCATTTTATTATATTTTTTTACCACATAAAAAAGTAGAATCTTGAATAAGAAATTACAGGATATACACGTTCGAAACATAAAATCAATTGTTATCTTCATCAGACCTTGATTTCTTTCTAATTAAACACTCCACATGAACAATGATGCGAGTGTACGCAATAGCTATTGGTGACAGAAAAAGAATCTTTATCTTTTTCTTTATCTTTATCACCGCGTTGTTCCGTAATGCTGAACTTCCTATTTAATTGAGTCTAATTAATGAAATAATCTTTTCAATCAATAGTAACAGTTCATATTATTTTATTAGGCATATGTCTAATATTTTTATTTACTAGCCATTTTTTTTTCTTTTCATCAATAACTATCGTAGATTTTGAAGATATCCCCTCGACTTCGAACTGATAATGCCGTAATCCGTCTACTCAGGATCCAGTGCGTTACATAATAATTGGGGTTAGGGTGAACGTTTCCAAATTCAGCTACGTGGGGTTGGTATTCAGCCGCGCATTATATATATTTACACGTGTGCGGTGTGACGCATACACTGTGAAACGTACGTATAAGAGCCGTTGAATGTGTTAAAAGTGTTCATGAAATAGAAAACACCATATGGCACTGCAGGTGTATCAAAGACGATTAGGAACTGCTCGCATGAATTTACATTAATGCGCGCGTGAGGTTTTTTTTTTCATCGTCCTTTAGATTTATAACTATATTTGTGTCAAGCATGATTCGACGGTTTAGGTCAGGTTGGCCGACAGGTCGAATTAATTGTCACGATAAATTAGAACACGAGTATCTGCATCGGAAAATTAGAAACCATTATTGTTCATCGTTATGGACTATTTGAAAATATATATGGAGTTCATTGATTGCTTCCATTGTATTTTATGAGACAGTTCGGCATGTTTGTAACGAACTTTATTGAACATTTAGAGAGGACGCGTTACCCAATAAACATGTACTACACATTCTTGTAATAAACTTAATTAATTTTGAGGTTGAAGTAATAATTCACGTCATTTAAAATGAAATTTAGTAATAGTAAAGTTTTGTGTAAATTTTGGCATAATAATAATTAAGCTACTTTTAGATAATTAATTTTTTAAAGAAACAAAGGAATTTTTAATTTTTTTTTATTTAAAAAACATAAAAATGTTATTTATTTAGAATATATTTTAATTTATATTTGATTATGTGTTTATTTTTTCATATAAAATACAAATAAATTAATAACTTACTTATAACTGTAAAAGAATATTAACATAAAAGTGAAATTCTATTTATTAAATTGTCCTTAACAGTTTATCATACGTAATTGAAATGACCACCTGTATGAGCGCTTTTTAATTCCTGCAACTAAACTGATTCTAAAGATTAGTCTTTTCAGATGCATGAACAATTAACATTAGCATAGATGAATCGCCGATGTCGATGCATGATAGATAACTCAACTATGAGTAACCATCAGCTCCACTTGATGCTTCTATAACGAACATATATACCTTTTTCATACGCAATTGTTCATAATCTTGCGAATTCGAGGTTTTTTTTTGTACATCGTTTCACCGTACATCAAACATTGACCTCATAAAATTAGCTATACGAGGTATACATGGTTTTATCTTATTTCAATAACAATTGCCTCTAAGGTATAAGCGCGCGCAATTTGTATTGCTAAGTTGAAGCGTGAAAATGGGAAATTGTGAAATTCGCTCTGTAATGTGAATATGGTATACATGTATCAAGGATGTAACGATCGGTTCATTGTTATTGCACACTTACGATTTTTCGTATATTCACATCAAAGTTGAATAAGTGAAAGTATAACTGCCAATGAAATAATCATATATTCATCACTATCCTTCCTTCGGGTCTTGTTCGAGGTCTCTCGCGGATGACAACAATGTTGCGGCTTTGCGTTGTGTGCAATATAAGCGCCGCGCATAGGCAGGTATTACGGGAAAGTAAGTTTCGCAGTGAAGGCAAAATGATCGCATGTTTGGTCGCGGAAGTAAATTTCGTTTCTTTCTCTCATTCAATCGTTACGCCCGATTGCTCGCGTCTCGAGCACTACCTATCTACCTACCAACCTACCTACCTACCTACTCTACGTCTATCAGTATATACACACTTTAGTATCTACGTCTTCTCTAACCTAGTCTCCGCGTAGATTTATCTGCGTATATATTTCAAGCAGCAGACTCGTTTTCTAAGCCGGACAAAAGAATACTTGCAATTTTGCCGACTTTTGTATCGGAGAATTTTCATTACTCTATTTCACGCCATGCAATATCTTTTAATTTCGTTGAAAATTTAATCTCGAGTCGTGTACTCGCATTCCAATCTACTGGCACAATGCTTGTCATAAAATTTCGTCTCCGTTTTGGAAAAATTTCACGAGTATAATAACTATTTTACATTCAAAAAAAAAAAGAAAAAAGAAAAATAATATGATTCGAGCACCAATGTTCAATAATGGCTCATAAAAAGAATTGCTGATATCAGGTCACTTTATGCTTATATTTCATGATTTATTGATTCAAACAGGTACACAGCGATCGCGTTAATATTCCACCTGGACATCATGCGACTTATGACGTATCATAAACAAAGTCATTACGGGGGTAAGAATACGAGCCAACATACGGCTGGCATAAATGAGTATCCAGTTGAAAAAATCAAAGCGGATTATGTAGGGATCGTTATGATATTGTGATTCTTTGTATTAGCTTCCCCTTAAATCTACAGCCCCAATTGCGATTTTTTATCAAAAATACAATATCAGATCATATTAACCTTTTAGTTTGATTTTTATAATAGTCATAATTAGACTTTCGGAACTTCAGACACATATGTATCCGTTTTTTTATTAATTCCTTCAGTTTTTTTCTAAATATTTTAAAGGAAAATAAAAATAAACACACAATAAACTAATTTCATAGATATTTATTTATTATTTTAACTGAATTGTACAATTTTCACAGCATGATTGATATTTAGTTATTTTTTAAAGATATTTGTTATGATTACTATTGCTATGATAAATTGATTTCACGCGAAGAGTAGAAGATTTTCGGAAGCATAACATACGTCGAGTGATGTCAATAAAAATAAGATACCGCGTTAGATAAAATGTGTCTCATCTTTGTATCTCTTGGATTGAGCACTGATGTCCTCGATCAAAGAGCAAATTCAACGCTAAGGGAGGGTCAACTGTCAGCGTTGACGAGCGAGGGCATAGTCTCTCTGTACGTAGTTTCGCAGGGTTTGAGTATATAGGGAAGTCTCGACATCTCGACGCCACCGTGGCCAAGGGAGAAGCCAGGATTTTATGTCCCGTAACTCCCCCGGGAATCTAGCATTTACGTTCTACCCTGTCATCATGATGACCACCCCCACACTGCCGGACGTAACAAAACACCATGTAGCAATAGAAAAATGAATTCATATGTAAAAAAATTCAAGCATTGTCAAGTATACTTAAATAAAACCATTGTTTTCACTCTTGTTTTACTGAAAAGTATCTAAATTCTATGGAAAAATTGAATCAATAACTTAACAACTGTACGAAAAAAAACGGTTGTACTTGAAATAGCGTTGTGACGGTTATCATATACATAATTTTTACTGTAAAAAGCAATTATGTCATAATAAATGCGTAACCAAATCTATTGTATTTCTTGGTAATATTGTTACAAGTGAAAACTGATGGTTCGGAAAGATTAAAAATACATAAAATACATTCATCCTTGTCGAGAGTAGGGGTTTTTGTTTGTTCATTTACGTGTTTTTAATGCACTGTCACCGAGCATTACGTGACTGACAGAAAGCCCGAGCGTAATTATTCAATTTTTTTATTTCACGTGGTGTAAATTTAACGCTTCAGTTTAAAGTTAACATTTGGAACAATAAAAATACTTCCCTTGGAAATTGTCCAATTACGACTGGTGACATCATTATTCTCAGAAGAGCAGTTACTTGGTTTGCCTTAGCTTCTCCCATAAATAAATTTTTTTTATCAATAAGAGGCCACAGTTGTAAGTCAAACAAGCATTTTTCATTGTCGATATTATCATTCTACGTAAATTAATGAAAGAAAACAATAGCACTCGACTTTTCGACTCATTGCACAGACGTCAGTAAAAGTGTCATCGTCGTTAGTTTTTCTATCGATGATTTCGCTTTATTTCTTAATTTTATAGCGCGAAAGTTTTTTCTTCGACATTGTTTTTCTTTTTCTTCTTCTTGTTTTTTAAATAAATAATAGTACCCTGGTTCATGATCGTCTGAACTTTCTTATTTTACTACGAATTCATTGCATTTTGAGGTTGGTTTTATTGTTCTCTATTTTATAAAAATGGTTATTTTCCTTTAGCTATTAAATCTTTGTTGATTTTTTTGCCAAGTGAAAGTTGTGGAAGAAATTCGGCTACATACTTTATGTATATATATATTTGTATGTGTGCACTAGTTGTTCGTTGACTTTGCCAACGATTCGCGAGATTAAGCAAGGAAATACGACGATTTAACGAAGCGTCATAGCCAAATGCGTTACTTCCTTCCGCAGCTGAGTGCGAATTTCGTTGCTCCGAAAAGTGATACGCTCAAAGCACATTTTGGCAACGAAGCGTTTTTTATTGAGTATGACAAAATGATTTTCGACTGATAAGTTGTCTAGATAATAATATTAATTATGAAATTTCCGAGACAAATAAAATTCATTTTTCGTTATGTCCTTTTCATTGTTACAATTTCTCGTCAATAATTAGTAAGATAATGAATAATAATTCATAGCACAAATTAAATTATACATTTATTTTTCGATTCTATTTTTTTCAAATAATCAACGCAATGACAATTAAAAAAAGTGAAATTATTTAATATATTATCACAGTTAAACAATTTCATAATATTTCTTTCGTTAAATAATATAAAAGATGTGTTGTGAAATTATCAAACAAAAGACAGTTTGTCATCAAATACGATTATCTGAAGGTTCCTCCGACAATTGTGTTGTATATCGCGACGAATATTCAAAAACGGAATCGTGAACTTTTATAGCTGACGAAGCTCGTCAATGCGTCCGCCACAGCGTGTCGTGTTAGCGTCGTAAAAGTTGGCCTTTTCGCGCACCGTGTAATTTTTTTTCAAACATTCACAGTGTGCGCTGTATGAGAAAGACGAGTAATGCGAAATAAATGATAGTTCGACGCAGCTAGGCGAACGACCGGACACGGTCGAGGGCACAAAGGTACATGCTATCATAATGAACTACTTGTCTCGCTGGCAATCTTTTAAACTGTTTTTTTGTCTGCGCATGCGGATTAATGAAACTCATCGGGCTGGTCATTGAGCTTTTTTGACAACTCAATTAAATGAAAAAAAAAAATAATACAATTTTCAAGATTAATAAAACAAAATGACGCATAAAAATAATCCTGATTAAGCAAAATGCATAAATTAATTTTTGAAATCAATGCATCATGACTCATAAAAAAGGACGTATATTGAGTCCATCATGTTGTTGAAGGTCTACATAATTACCGTCCTATCATAATGTACAGTATGAATGCTTTCCTCTTAAATGCACAAACTTAATAGTGGATAAACGGAATGTAGAAGTGATTATCTAAATAACATATCTCATAAAAATATTACTTTGAATTAAACAGAAGGATATTTTTAATGAAAATTTTCGTTTATCTTTTTCTTACTTACTTTTATTTATTTATTTATTTTTTTTTTATTTGAGAAATATAAACTGAAATTCCAAGCAAATTCCAAGCATCATGACATTGGAAACTCATAGTGATGTTGAAAGCAGATATTCAAAAGCGTGCTAATAAAATTCGCAAATATAAAGTTTTGACGAGATAGAAATGATAAAACATATCTGCGAAGTACGTCACGGTCATAAAGTACCTTAAAGTATTGTAAGGTGGTCAAGGTCAATTCCAAATTTAGGACCAGCAGGCCCTAAAGTGACTCACAAAAGGCTTATTCACAATAATGTTGACCGGTCGTAAGTAATTTCTTGTAACACACTATTCAATGTGCAGAAATGTGAAAACCAGTGAAGTGCGGAGTGATAAACATCTTTTGTTCGATAATGACTCCATTCTGTTTGGTTATAGCGTTTACCTATTTCTGATTCCCTGTTTATTGTTACCTATTCTAGAACACGTACTACTTTCATTGTTTCTAATCTATGTCGGTTTTTTTTAAATAACGTGTAATTTCTGCTATAATTGACACTATTATGTAAATATAATATCGTTTATTATGAGGTTACAAACACTTTTAGAATATAATTATTATTGCCAACGAAGATTACAGATATGTCCTAAGGTACGTATTGAAATATACAATCCTTTTTTTGAGTACCAATTACATTCGGTTTATAGGTTTGTAACTATAAAGACGCTGCACATGTGCTTGCGGGTAAATGTTCACAAGCAGTCGTAACAACTGTATGCCAGCATTCATAGCTATTTTGGGTCTTTTAACAGTCTTAGGCTCAGAGCTACAGTTGTCACTTTGTGATATTTGAAGTTAGTTTATGATCTCGGTGCATTATGTAAACTATTTCCTGTTAGATCTTGAATATAGTGATTACAAAATAGCATGACCTCATGGATTATACTTGTAAAATGTTGTCAGATAAATATAATTTTATACATTTTCCCCAACTTTTTAATTAAAAGCAAATCAATCAAATTGTTTTCAAATAGCGAAGTGATAGATAACTGCACATATTTTAAAACTTTAACTAATTGTCATTATTTACATTATTTGTTATTAACAAATCAATAAATTTATTATCTAAAAAAAACTTGTATCGAAATATTTGTTTCTTTCTCATCAATTTACCGTTAAAATTGTTATCAAAATTTCAATTTAAAGAGAACGAGACAATACAATGCACCTAAAAAGCGTCAACGAGAAAAAACTGATCATGTTGTCGGCCATGTTGAAACGCGATATACAGTAACACACACATAACAATAATCTGAACGACCATACATGTATATGTATACACGTTCGCTGGTACTCGTACTATGATTGCTCTCTCAATGAGTTGTATGGAGGTCCATTATCAAGCCGACCCGGCGTACGATAACGAAGAGTGAAATAATACGATCCGCATATTGACGCGTGTTAACCGAATCGAATTTCGCATTGATAAACCGCGTTTGATTTTGCGTTATGCGCAGTAAAACAGGTGCCGACTTGTGGCTCGTTGGTTCACTTTGGTGCCTCTCGTTTCTTCCGGGAATATTACGCATGCGCTAAATCGGAGAACTTGAATATTCATAGCCTTCCGTCTTTCTGTACAAAGGTGGATTCAATTACGCGCGATTGCTCGACTCAACTCCCCAAATAGTTAGGCCAATTTTACGCTTATTGGTACGTGAATACGGGAGCTCAGCATGAGCACAAAATGGCTTACGACAATATTCGTGGAGAGAGTACGAATATGTTTAATGTATGCGAGGAAGATCGCGAAATGGACCAATCAACTCATGCACTATAAGGCGCTTTAACGCTCACCAATTGCTATATTCAATTTCAACGACTTGTCTTTAGTTTTCATATCATTGCGATTTGGACAAACCGATATTATGTTACATGAGTCGAGAGAATATGCTTATGTATGCAAGAGAACCATATGCATGCTAGAGGTTTATAGTTTGGAAAACTCAAAATGTTATTTGATATATAATGTAGATATACGGTAAAGATGATGTCGAATTGCTATTCATTATATGAATTGCTTTATATATTTAAGTTACTTTATGTCTGAAAGTGAAATTAAGTTATTTGGTTGTAGTTAGGTGAATACATTAACTTGTAGGTATGCATTGTCTTTTCAACAAACTAAAGTAAATGAGTATAATTTCATCTAACAAATTGTTAGTTAAGTTTATTCATAATACTTGTTTGCACAGTTATTTTTATACAACATATAATAATAACTGTAGGTATAAACATTTTAGGATAATATTAGATTTTGTTGTTATGAGCTCTTGAATAAACATGTACAATGGAAAGTAGAAAGGTAGTTTTGCATTAAACAAAATAGTTGAAATTATGGTAATTTGCATTCTCGTAAAAATAATAAAGTAATGTGCTTTACTTTTCAATCAATATGTGCGATCATAAATAAACAAATTAGTATTTACGTGTAATAGAATTACGATATCAGCATTAAAGTAACCAATATTTTCAAGTGATATAAACGTTACCCAATTACTTTGAATGTGTGTATTGTTTTAAATAATATTAGTATTTGTAAAATTAGATTATTACATTTGCAATTTACATACTTAAAATATGCAATACACAAAAAAAGAATGTTCTCATTCCTTTTGCAATATTTAAATTTTTAACACTTATGACATAAAAAATATTAATTCTAAAATAAAATTAAAACCTCTGTTTAAGTACTATAAAATAATGTTCCATTAATTCTTTAATTATATTTTTATTTTACTATTCAAATTTATTATAAATAAAAGATTTCTTCTTTTTCTTCACTTTCCTGTTGTTAAAAGTATAACAATCACATACATCACGTCGGCAAACAAGTGAACGTATAACGCGCTAGCGACTTTTTGCCTGCATGCACAATAAATACGCATACAGGTCGTTTTTCTCTCGCGCGACGCGCGCTCATCATCGTGATCTCGTTATTATTGTATTATGTATCATATTTGTAAGGCGAAACGCGCACGAGCGCAACATATAAACCCCTACATTTATGCACGCAGAATTGTGTTTGTGTGTGTTCGTATATCGTGGAAACTGACAGCTTATTTCGTGGAATGGTTATATATACATAACGCGAGAGATTCACTGGATGTATTATTCATATAATCTGAATGGGTTGTATTTCCTACACTCGATTTATTTAATTTACTTACACTCGATGATTACAATCAACGGCTATTCACAAAAACTACCCTTTCTCCAATCGTATACATATACACCCGGAAGGCTTTCGGTGTTTTACTTTAAGTTCCAAACAACGTGACTCGCCACGCGACCGCAATCGTCACGCTATTTGTCAGTACTTAGAGTATGATGTTTAACAAATAAGAACGAGGGTACCAAGCAATAGTTACCATTATAACGTGACGCGCTGCTGCAACTCAGTAATACCAAAGATTTAGAACGCTTTTGCTGCTGCTCTATTGGACTGTGCTAAGCACGTACACTATGCAACAACAGTATAGTACAACTGCTCAAGTAAAAGCAAAACAATTCTATTGCTTTATATCATTTGATAATGGATTATAAAAATTATATTAATGTTACAGTTTTAATTGTCTTTATTTAGCATTTACTCGAGCAAAAAGAATTAACACGGCAGAAAAATGGCGAAAGTCTGACACGAAGATGGCAGTCATCAGGCACGATTTTGGCAAAAAATGTTTTATTCAAATTATTAGAAATGCCATATTCTTGCTGAACTATCGCTATACATTTTTATTATCGCCATACTGCTGCCGTATTTATGCCATAATGATAAATAAGGTCTGGAAAGATTAGGATAAGTGGCAAGCAAATTTATTTATTTATTTATTTATTTCAACTAATAGCGCCTCGGACACATCCGTATGGCCGGAAATTAATAAGATACATCAAAATATAATAAAAAATCACAATCGAAGAAAGATAACGAAGAAACAAAATAGACAAAGTTTATACAAGTATTTACAAGATAAATTAAAAATAAAAATTATAATTATAATTAACCATTCAGTTTCCATTCTGATGACTTAATAAATATTGAAATAATGAATTCTTAAAAATTTGCTGACTCTCACTCAATCTAATATTCTCAGGCAATTCATTCCAAAACTTGGTTCCTTGAACAATAAATGATTTCTCAAAAAAAGTCGAAGAATAAAAAGGAACCATCAATTGACGATAGGTACGACGTACATTTCGCAAGATTACTGATGATCGCTCCACAAGATTGACAGATAAATAATAAGGAGATTCAGTTAATTTACGGCGTTAAGATGGCGAATTAGTTTTAGTTTGTCTGCCAATATGGTGGCACTTATCTGGCAGAAGTCGGGCTGTAGTTTGGCAAGAGTACAGCATTTCCAATAATTTTAATAAAGTCTGATAAATGGGGCATTTGGATGGCAAATGTACGGCACTAATATGGCTTTTATATTTGGCAGCAGTAACGCGTCGAGACGTCATTTTATATTTTAATGTCTGATATGAAAATGGCAATTATCTGGTAAGAGAACGGCAATTCAATGGCAACAATAGAGCTCGCAATCATGATCCAAACTGTTGCCATTTTGTTGCCATACTTTGCTTCATAATTGCCATCTTCGCGACAGACTTGCGCCATATTTCTGCCGTAAGGATTCTTTTTACACGGATATTAATAAGGATCGTGTAAAATAAAACATTAAAATTAATTTTGCGATAATGTAACATCCAATAATTAGTTTTTATTACAATTTAATTAAAGAATGAAAGAACATAAACCTATTTTTTTATTTTTTTAAGACACAGTGATTGACTTATTCCGTAGAGATGAAATTGTCTCATTGCTGGTCACTCTTTCCTACATTGAAATTCAATACATAATTAGAAATATAAAATGATGCAAGATTTTTTGCGTCAAACTTATGAACTAATGTTCCCGTAGAATTACCTTATGAATAAATTTTGTCAGCATTAATAAATGCATTTTGTTTTCGTTACATGTAAATGAATGTGTTATAAAAGTTATATTGTCGAGATAGTAACTCGTTAAAAGTTTGTGTAATTTTAAATTAGATTTTCTACAAATCCTCCATCTAACAGTTAATTCATTCAAATAGTATCCTCGGCGATGTATCTTCATTACTTTGGAACAGAGTTGATTTCTTTTTTTTCCTTCCCAAAAAAAGACATATGTAACATTGCGACAGTTAGAGAAAAAAAAGACCTCCAATCTGGTAACACTGCTTTGGAATTGTATTACATCTGATCAATATCTGTATTTTATTCTTAATTTCTGCGGTCAGTACGATATTATTTCTCTTATAAATATATATATCTCTTTTTTATATTACCAATTCTGTAGGTCAAAAGGATTTGACTGTAATTTTGTTAAAAAGAAAAGATATGTTATAATATATATGTATAAAAATATCCAAACAAGAAATTATGGTTCGTAATTGCTAACTCCACCCCTTTTTGTACCCAACTTGCTTCTGCTTTATATATCTTGCGGGTACCAAAAGAGGCGTGGCTGTCAAGTAAGTTTGTTATGCTTACTTAAAAGTTAGTAAAGGTCAAACCACAAAAGAAAACAAATACTGGAATATTTTTATTACATTGGGGGTTAAGAACCTAAAGTTTGTTGGTTTTAGAAAACTAATTACCGTGAAAATAACTTTGTTTATAGTCTTGAAATACGCTACGAGAAAATTATTGATTTTGAGCTTAAGATGTAAAAACTTTTGTATTATGATAAATGTTTGTATGTGTGAATCATCAGTAATACAACAGCGTTTGATATTACTTTTGAAACAATTTTAACGAAAGCTAGATGAATATCTTGTTTCTAAATTCTTATTTTATTACTACCTGTGTCAACCAGCTGACTTATACTTGAATAAGACATTTGGAATTTTGTTTATAGAAAGTGACGTTTTAGTTTGAATAAAGTTTTATCTATATCCAATAAATTATTATCATTCACATCATTCACAGTAAAGAAAATAAATTTAACATGCCGAGATAAAATTTCAGTGAAACTTTATCTTTATAAATTGAAATTATAATAATATTGGAACACGGTGATGAAAATAAAATATAATAATTCAATTATGATATATATTTAACATTTATGATAATTATACATTGATATCATTTAAATTTCTTAATTTGTAACAATTCATAAAATATTCTTGGATTTTTTTTGAAACCGACTAATACAATTTCATGTGATTTTTCCACCGAAGTAGCAAATTTCCGATTAAAAACTAATTTTCTTGACAAAGCATATATCATGACAATAATAAAATTAAACCCCGTTTATTTTAGTTTTGATTTAAAAATCCAATTCAAAATTAATCTTTATGAATTCAAAACAACATTAATTCGTGCTTCTCTTAACACACGTGCCGCGAAATTGCATTAGCTATTTAATAAAAATTCAATTGACATATATCGAATCGCAATACGGGCAAATGGAAATAACATTTGTTTGACATTTTCCTAGTAGCAATTTTGCGTTCCAATTTCAGGTGCCGATATGATGCGTATTAACCTTTCTGTCATATAGACCGTTATATTTTATCAAATTCCGATACAAAAAATACGAGAAAAGAATGAAGAGCATTTTTGCTATAAAATACGCATGTGAAACATTTGCTCGACGAATTAAATTTATCAGCGAGTCCAAAGTATCACAGTTATATCATATCATTGCATTAAAATTCAACGCAGCTTTCAGATAAATAAATAAGTATCACTCTGCTAATTTAAAATACTTTTATACTTCAATATAGTAGATGATTATACTGGATGAGGTGAGTTACAAAACACCCAAACATTTTATCCACATTTCCGGAGGAAGCGCGGAAAAAGGGGGGCAGGGGAGAAAATATGTTGGAAAATATGAACAGCAGAGAGAGAACATTCAAGTGCAACGCATACGCGCGCAGGTGGAATCGAGCAGAGACGCTAAAAAGAATTAAAGGGATCCCGTCTAAATTATCGTTCATCAGTATAGCACACGCATCCCGTGGGAATCCGCGCTCATCCGCTCTTTGTTAGGCAGCAATTAAAATTAGTGCTGTTAATTACGCAAGCGGGTGGCGCGCGGCCACGCTTGTTAACGTGAGTGACTGGAACTACCGAAATTAAACGCAAAACAAAATGTAATGCTCCGCGTCAAATGGCGTATGTTCGCGCGCCGTATTATGCATAGCGAGTTTCAGTGTACATTTGGCTTGTCACAGTTTTCGCGTGTTGTCGTTGAACATTACAAAAACCGCGCACTTTTTTTTATGATGATATCACGTTTACCGGACGATAGAAGGGAAATGATCAAACAAAAGCGCAGAAAATTAGCCCAACCGAAATAAAAAAATATTGTTCACTTCAGTAACAACATTTATTTTACTGTTTAAGTCGAATTAAGTAAATACACCATTACGAGATCGTAAAAGTCCAAACAAACGTATAAACTGGGTTAATTTTTTCATTGTTTTTTATTTGTTTGCATTAAATCATTTGTACTCTTGTTAGAATGTTGCATATTTATTATCCTTTTTCTATTTTTCAATGAAACTGAGTAATCGAACTTGAGCTAATTCACAAACCTTATTCTAAAATATAAATGTATATATAATATCCTATATCCGATTACTATACCAACATTATATCAGAGATTTTCAGAATGATATCATATTTAATCAATCAGATTTTCAGACAAATGTATAGGAAATAACGAATTAATGATTTAATCACATTATGTTTCATATATGCGATAAATATTGAAAACAATACAAATACGAATTGTTCTTTATAGTTGCATATTGTTAATTGATTATGAATAATTTCTATTTCGTGAAGTATTGCGTACAAATAAAATATTTTAACGAAATACCACTTGAATTAACGTTGCGTGCATTATTTTAATTGATCGATCATAACAATACTCGAGGCCAATCTCGAAGGTCTTTTCTCACAAATCTGATTACGGAAAATGAATTAAATTCCGGTAGTTTATTAAAATTAAGATACATATCAAAGTTTATGAACATATTTCATTCACTATACATTTATTATACATACGCGACTCATTGACGTTATATACAATTGAAATTTTTATTATATACTAAACTCCCGGGTGACAAACTTTGATTAATAATCCTTCATTAATCATATTAATGTCCTAACATAGTGGTCTGAAATTCATTTAACGCATGGGTTTTATTGTTCATTTTTTGTCTTTCGTCATCTTTGGATTTTTTTATATTTATCAACAGATGCGTTCAATCGATTAAGTACACATATCTCTATTCGTACGTGCCTGCAGCAATAAATCTTGTTCTCCTAAGCCTTTGTTTCCGTTCGACTTTTTTTTTTCCTTTTTGTGGGCTTTACATTAAAGGGGAATGGCGACAGATAACACTACGAAAATCATTCAGAACTGTGATCATTCGTGTGAGACAGGTGATTCTACCTCCAAAAATCCCACCGGAGTTAGACTCGTGAATAAAAAATTCCTGACGAGGCATTTGGTTGACCAGACACCTCGTATTAGGGGCTGATATCCAAATACACTCCGGAAAATTGTTATTCTGACCCTCCGTTTTGCACCCTTCGTGTAAGGTGAGCCTTTCATCGTTCACATGCCTCAATTTTTTTACGCCTTTTTTTATATTTCAAACTGATATGCCATCGCGTTAACGAGATGAAATTGTAACGCCATCTTTTTTCTTACATTAACCAGACGTGCGTTTGCCATACAAAATATTAGCGGAAATAATACAATTTATACAATCGCGATGCACGTGAATTCTCGCTCGTAACACAGCGGTTATCGCTCACGAAATCATGTTTTTAACCCTACACATGATATGTGTGTCTTTCGTGTTATATGTGATATCCGTTATTTGTTATGCGGATTGTTTGATTCACGTCGCCGCTCTTTAATTAACCAAATGTTTCAAATTAATGGATTCTGCATACTTATAGGGAGATTTGATTTGAATTTTTAATGCAAAAAAAATTAAAATGCAATTGATCTAATTGATGATCCTCTTCATTCATATTATACCAAACATAATTCTAAATCTTGATCTATTATCAAAACAGATAATCATATAATAACCTGTATTAAATCTAAATAACATCACTATATATCACAGTTGTTTTCTAATTATCTAAAGTGGTAATTCTTAAATCAGAACATCCAATAAATATTCAAACATCTTCAAATAATTCTTACTACCACTTGTAAACATACTTTTCATCATGAATACAAAAGCTTGTCAACCGTAATTGAATACTGAATCCATCAGTGATAAAAAGATTTTCCGCCAATGAAATGAACCCTTCGTCGAAACGTCGAAAAGACCGTAGATTCTTTTCCATTTTCCTTAGCGATTCGACATTGTCTGCCGAAAGCCTCTGCTTCGTTTCCTCCCCTTCCCTTCTGGCGTTCTCGCACCTTTAAAAGAAATAAATGACGCTTCTCGATATTAAGTCACGTCGTGGCGAGTTGGTGCACTTAGACTGCACGCTTTCTTTCCTTCGTATCTCTCTCGTTTTACCGTTTTTCTGTGGGATTTTAATCTCGTAATGTCAAAGCCGTGCTTGCGTTATTGAGCATCATTAGTCAAGCTGTCATACAACGATATTAATAGTTAGTCGGTATCAAAGTATGCACTCCATGGAAATGCATTTCATTTATTCCCCACTCGTTTGGTTGACATTGTTGAATGACTCGGACGCTCATCCCGTTAACGGAATATCGATGCCAGGATTCGCAACTTCAGACCCATATCCCTCTCCCTATATATTTAATCGCATAGGGACCGGCCATGTTTCGTCCAGATCTTATCTAATCGCTTGAAGATACGCACGGAAAATTACTGTTATTGTTATTATAGTTATTATCTCGTAATTAATGATGCCGTAATAAAGCTCAGAGTGTCCACTTTACTTAGGTCCTCCTCACGTGCCGCGGCGATTTGTCATTGTCGAGGGGGCGTACGGGAAAATTGATTCGGAGGTAGTGGTTTTCTTTTGACGACACGATGCGTGCCAAATCAGAACGATTTCGTTGACCAGCAAAGCCATTTTCGATGCTACGAACAAATAGAGTGTCATTCAGATTCGAAGAGGTCAAGAAGAATTCGATTTGCAACAATGCTCGTCTAACTTGATTTGGGGAGTTTTCCCGACCAGACTATTCAGTTAGTTGTATTTAAAATGGTTATTTTCTGCCTGATAGCATTCTAGATTCAATTGCAAATCCATTAAGAATTTACTTTTATCACATAAATTGTTCACATTCATTTAAACAAATTGATTCATGTTCAAATTTTAAATAATCTTATTTTTACAATCATGAGAAATATAATTGAAACTGTCAGAAATAAATTCATAGATTTGTTTTCAATTAATATATACGACGACTTAATAGAGTTTATTTGTTTAACTCATTCAGAAGGCCTATTCATTAATTTCTTATTGTACACTGCATATGAATAGTAACACAAATTACGTTATCATGTTTAAAACATGTTTCCATTTTTTATGCATTTTCTCTTTAGATACAAGTTTTACAATAGTGTCTTTATTAATAATCAAATGTATATCAATTGACCTAATTGTACGAAATGTATCTCAAGTTTAAATTGTATAGCATTATACACACAATGTCACTAATACATTAACATTTCAAATATGCATCAGTTATACATTATATATCGTGAATGTACATGATTGCGACACGGTATACATATTAAGTAGTTATACAGTCGTATGCAGACTGTGTGTACAATTAACATCGTGCAAATAGTAAATGAAAGCAAACAATCAATCGTATCATATACGCCGTAGCAAAGTTTACGATATATTGAACAATATAATATCATAACGATCACATGCGAATATGAAAAATATACTTGAAAATACATTTTATTTCACCGTTCTCAATTCATCACATAAGAGAATAATGGTTTTTAAAAATATTTCATATTTCTTTCGTACTATTTTGTCTTGTTTGTATATTTCTGTTCACAAATATACATACATATTGCTATACGTTTGTTCAATTTGGACCAATTAAAATCAACAACTACAACTTTTCAAATTTTTCCGCCGAATGCTGCAAAAAATTACTCGAGCGGAAATTGATCATATTGTTTTGCTCGGAAAATGTATATCCTAATAAAAAATTAGATTGAACTGAAACAGGGAAATTGTGAAAAAAAGAAAACAATTTGACTGGTTAAAAATGTAATTATTTTTTAACCAATGTTTAAACAAGTAAGAATAATCTGTTTGTACGTTGTTAACAGGTATAATGTGCATTCGATAATTAGCAAGTAGATGCAAGATTTACATCAGGTTTCTCTAATGAAGTTAGCTTGTCTGCCTCTGTTTATAGATATATACGTTGATGAACATCTGTATCGTTGTATTATAAGCCAATTATGTATCAATTTCAAATAGAACCCGACATCTGAGTAGGTAATTTATGAAAATTATTTACCTGATGATTATTATGAAACAAATGCATCTCAAAACAGAATATTCAATTTGGTTTACCTGTAGACTTTTAAATTTAATACATTCAATAACTAATGTACTCAATCAATATATTTAATTAATGCACCACTTAATATTCTTTTCGTAAGGTTTGAGACTGATATTCACAGAGTGTAACATACGCATTAGGTAGTGCTGAGCATGTTATATACAACTTGTTGCAATACTAATACTCCTGAAAGAAATTTTGGTAATGACATTGCATGGCGTCGGGTACTTATCATTCATAGTGCGCAACTTTTTTACGATTCTGGCGACCGTAAAACTCAAATGTCGGAAGCGTACAATTTTTTACACCTTTTTTGTTGTCGACATCCGTAAACATGCTCGTGATTTGACGCGCAAAAAATGAGCGGTCACGAAATTTGAACCGAAAATTACCTTACGCTTTTCGTTGAAAAAAAAGTGGCCCGAAAAAATTGTGTAGTCATGGTATAAAATCATATACGAGGTAGATGAAAAACTTACCTCATAATATATGACGCACGCAGAGCGTTAAACTAACAGAAGTTCGTATAACTCTGTGATGATGTTTGATTTGATGATTAATACTGTCGAAATGTGTCTATAAAGACATACTAAAAATAAAAATACAATCGAGGTCACGTTATATGGTTACGTACGTTAAGACGAATTCTTCTTAATATTATACAAAGAAAACAAAGTGCAGTAACCTTTTTAACATGATGTTCCATATATTACTAATTCTTACTATATAGATAACGAATATATATAACTACATAACTGCGTTATATATATACTATATATAACGTTATATATATACTATATATATAACAAAAATATTTTATTAGAATATATTGATGATAAATAATTATGATATTAATAAATAATAATAATGATAATTAATTTGTGTTTTATCAATTCATTATATAATTAAATAATACTTGAATGATTCTCATAAACTTTTAAATATTAATCATTGCAAATTTGTAAACTAAAGATAAGTGAATAATTGTTTATTCTACATACGTAATAAAGTAGCAAATACGACAGTTTTTAACATTTCTTTCTACGTATAAAACTAAAGTCAACGTGTCTTGAAATGCCGGTGTGTTATGACTCACCTAAATGTTTTCAGCTTTTAATGTTCTGATGCATGATGCGAGATACCTTAGGAACTAACCCCTTCTATGCTCTAGTGTACATACAAGTTTCTTGCAGTACGTATTAGTCATCAGGTTCTTGTACTCTGCATTCCAGAATATTATATTCATTAAAAAATGATAATTAAAGCTTACTTTTAAAGATTCACATTAAATATAAATGTTTATATAGAAAAATACAATAAATACTATTATTTGAATATTGCATCGTACAAATGTAGGGTTATTTCAATGTTTCCGCACTGTGACGTAAAAATAATATATTTGTTAATGGTTTTTCAAGGAAATAACCAGAAGAGTTTTGGGCTGAAAAAAGCAAAAACTATAATATAACTTTGAGTATGTATATATTATTATGAATACCAAAAATAAACAAAAATGACAGTTGCAAGAATCATATTCAACAGGGGCGAGCACGTGCCTCTAAGTGTTCTTATTGAATCCACGTCTGCTTACATATGTTAATATTTAATATATATGTGCTTGTCCTGAAGTACACGAGAAATGTAAAACACTGGTAATATTCACATTGAAAATGAATGAACATTTAAAATATCATTGAATTTGTGTGTGTGTGTTTTTTTTGTTTAATCGTATCACGTAAATTACTACGTTTTTCAATTTTCATTTGATGATAATTTAAACATTAAAAATCAATGAAATTAAAATCTAAATTTATTAATAATTAAAATTGTATAAAAATATTAATTATCATTTATTACTATTCTGCACTTCGATCGAGTAATTTAATCTTATTACAATGTTCTGATTTGCAGTAAGCTTTTAAGGATATCATTTACATAACAGATAAAACTTAGGAAAAAGTAAACTAAGAAAAGTATTAAACCATTTTGAATCTGCCGGTGGTAATTTCTCCCTCTACTTTTAATATTGACCAATCTTTTGCGAGTCTTGCGTCAACCATCTCTCTCTTACTTAATATAAGCTTTTGTATAATCAGTCGTTGAACCCTTGCGTGCGACGAGACTGCAACATGACGCATCCAAGCGATGCTCAGTCAAAATTATTCGACATAGGCAACCTGCTGAAGTCATGTAATTATCTTGCTCGCGTAATGTATGGTTGGACCGAACGTGTGTTGACAATTTCACGAATCAAACGCCATGTGCGCTAAAAATTATTAACGAGACTTTTTTAATGCGGTTGCCATATGACGATTTAGATATATTTTCCATTTCAAACCAACAGTTCAAAGGTCATTGATCAACGCGGTTACTGGAATCATCATGTATTCAACCATATGATATTATTTGATACGGCAATTTATGTCACGTGCCATTTTATTAACTAATATTGCATATGCTTAATTTTAAATTTATTTCATTTCATTTCAATTTAACGGCGTTATTAAATTTCTGAAAATTTTAATAATGTCGCATTTTTCCTGACATAAAAGTGTATTAATATATATGGTTAAAGTTTTTTGAAATAATGAATTATAGAACATATTATTACATTAACGTAAAGTTTGCAATACTTCGCAGTTTAGTTGACATTTCGGTGTGTCAATGTCAAACTTAATTTACAGATAGATTGATTAATTTTTTCTTGTAAAATTCGTTAAAACGAAACAATTATCGACAGAAAAAAATAAATTCACCTTTAAATGTTACGTTTTCTTTAAGAAAAGATCCGGATTTGAACGAAGTCAATGATGCACCTGCAAGTCGAGACAGGTACCAACAGGTCCACGGCACGTCTGCTTTGAGATCCTCCGTTGTCTCCCCTCCCCCTCCCTCGAATCTTTTTACTACGACCACAGAGGACTTACAAAAATTACGATGCTCCGAAGAATAAAGTGTATAACCACTGAGCGCATTAACGTATTTCTTGTACACACTCAAGACAATGATCTCAGCAAAAAGTGACAATAGTTTGTTTTAACCACTCATCTGTAACTGCTCCGCTTTTTACGTATGAAATTGCGTTGCTTTTTCTATGACCAGTAACTGTTTTCTTGAGTTAATAGAAACAAAAGAAGAAAAGAGCAATTTCATTTAGCAAATATTATTCCAATGTTTTATACATTGTAACATATCTGACCTACTTAATCCAACCTTATATTTGATTATGTTATTTATCAAAAGCTAGAATATCACGTTTGTGATAAAAGGAAACACAGTGCCAAGTAGAAAAAGAAGAAAAATAAAAGTTTAACAAATATACATCGTTGTCGAGTATTTTTATGATTCACACTTGAATCATGTAAAATATATCCAACTATAAAGAAAGTCGAATCAAAACTAAATACAATGTCGTTTATTTTGTTCAAACTACGATTTGTCTTCACGAAGTTAAAGCAAATTATAAGGTATAGCTTACGAGAATAGTGACACGAAAACTACTCACAGTGTGACATATGTTAGTGAGGACTTCGTGAAAAGATCTACTCTGAACATAATAAATGCTTGTATTTGATAGGTTCCACAATTTCAAACTGGTCTCGTATCTTTATGGGATCTACCCGTATTCGAACAAAGACTGACTTCGAAGAAATAGCCCATCGTTTCTACGAGTTTTGAATCTTATACCACGTATGCGATGTAAGTCCGTGTCATATCAAACCTGATTTGCTCACATACGCGATTCTTTTTCAACAGGTGGATTAAATGTTTACGAGACCGTTATGATCATTTTTGGATACATCATTAAACATATTTCTATTGTGCATTTATGACCAAAAATCTACTGACTAGTCACGCCCATCCGTATTTCAGATTCATTATAAAGTATAGTTTCGGAGACTTTAAACTTCATTGACAACTATAACGAATCACTTTAACTTTACAGCTATTAGAGAACTGTATAGCTTTTTGAGATACAACATTGTTAAATATTGAAATTGATCTACTGAAAACACTGAATTATATTTTCACTTTAGATTAATAAATCAAACTCTCAAATATAAATACTTTTTTTACATTATTTTCAATTTTCACAAAACTGTCGTCTTTAAAAGTAGTTGAAAATAATAAGCATGATTAATATGATAATACAAATCGAGCATATCGGATTTTTAGTAAAATGAGTTTCAGGAAAAGGAAGTATTTCAGTCGCTAACGTGAAGATAACAAAGAAAAAAATGGTTTAGATACGGCTGTCTACAAATGGAATTGCGCAGACTAAATTAAACAACTGCTAAATGAATTTAATAATGTGATAAATGTTATGGATCAAAATAGAAATTATCTAATTGGCGTGAAAAAATATTATTTTTGTTCATGGAAAAATAAATAAAAGCAAAACTCATTGAAATAAATGAATCCCAGGTATAATAACGAGTTGAATTTAATTTGAATAATAACAATCACATCGTTCGAGGAACCTGTGTTCAAGAAAGCATAAAACTTCGATACCCTTTCTGTACTGTGAAACCATTAAAAGGGTTTATTTTATCAGTGTCACGAAATCATCAACAGGTGACTTAGGTTTGCCAGAAAGAAATTTGTAAGCAAAAATACTTTTAGTTACATGTGGGTGCGCACGTAGCGTTGAGTATGTGTCATTATTTATCCTTTGTCATCCTAATAACAACAAAACGCATTATATCCCATTTCTAATGAGACACGCATTTTGATTATTTAATTACGGAAATCAAATGTTAGAATATCATGTTACATTGAATAAACGATTAATCATTCTTTTTGAACATTTATCAAATTCTCTTGACTTGTTTTTAATCACAGTAAAAAGCATCTGTATCGCGTTGCGCAATAAAATGTATTGCCACACCTTTTTGGCTTGTATCGCCGTTAACACGAGCAACTATACTTGCGTGTTAAAGCGATCACGGTAATTTCAACGTGAGGGTCATGGTTTTGGATCGCGAGAAGATTCGGTAGTATTGCACCTTCATGGGAAATAGCCCCGGGCGGTCAAAGATCGTGTATATATTAAAAACGAGAGTCGTTACTTCGTAGATTAGGGGAAGCTGAAAAAAAGGAATATTACTTAAGCTCTGCCTGTGAATTGGATTAAAAGAAGATTTTGGTCTTTGCCGTTCGTGTGTTTAAAAAAAAACACACAATACTACAGAGATTAATATATTATGAAATTGTTGCTTCTAAAAAGGTATGTCAAAGCATGACAAAAATGTTAAGAGAGAAATACACAGGATATGGTCTTTACTCTGCACTCATGAATATTGAAATTTTTGTTTTATATTTTATGAGAGACAGAGGATCAACCTAAAAAAATATACGCTGAAAAATCGAGGGATTAGTTGCTTGACACGCATGAAGTATACGTCGTCGTTTTAGCATTGTGGAAAACTCACTTAAAACAAGAATGTTTAACGAAGTGCATTTTTTTTTGTTTTATAGACACCGCACATTTTATGTCGTTTTAACAGCATTGAAATTATGTATTTTATTCATTTTCACTCCTAGACAACTAATTGCAATAAATAGTTCTTTTTATTTTTACTTTATAATTTAGTTGTCCCGCTCACAATATTAACTAAGCATAGTATGATGACTTTATTTGTGTTAAGTAATGGAAAGATATAATTAATGTCAAACATTGAATAATTTGTATGTTATAAGAAAGTATATTTTATTAATGCAAGATGTCCAAAAATGACATGTTTCCGTCTGACATATGTGCCGGCACTTATGTATTTATTGAATATATAAGATATGTAATTTCCAAATTTATAATATATATATTCTTCAAAGTATGTTTGGTAAATTAAAAATAAACTGCCAAATTTAAGTTTAAACACATGATTATGAGGAATACTTTCTATCAAAAAGTATTATAACTTATCCGCAGTGATTATGTTGGACGTCAGAAGAAGAAATAGCGCCCGTGACTCAAAGAACAATAAGCTGTACTTTTTAGTATTTAATTAAAAATAAATGCGAAGTTCATATTAAATTACAATAAATTCTTATTTGAAAAAAATAATATTGTAATTTTTGGAGCAAAAAGTTGAAAAACTTTATAAAACAGCAGATAAACTTTATACATATATAATTACCAATTTGCTCCATGTTATAGTAATTGCGTTGCATCATATGAACTTTGATCTTAGATGAACCAGTGCATACGAGCGGAAGGAAGTTACGCGATACAAATTGAAAAATACGAGTTTACGATCGTAGATAATTTTTATCATTAAATTATATTTTTCCAGTATTTCAAAATTTGCAAAAAATCAACCCTCTCATTGTCTGTCGTGAGTCATAAAATCTCCAACATAGTTATTATAATTTTAAACTAAAACTGAATATCTTACTCTAAAATGTCTCCAAAAGATAGTAGATCAATTTCCTGTTCTATGAATGTACTATAATTATTTCTTTTCGACGAAATAAGTTGGGTTGCGCAAGTATTTGCCATTTTAATGAGAATAGTCGGCGTTTGGGTAAAATAAATTGTTGGTTTATTACTTGAAAATAGCTGAAACTAGAGTTAATTGGAGGCGCGTATATAATTGTATAATGTAGACGAACCACGACGTCGTGTTTCTGGATTCAACGGTGAGTCATTCTGTTCGTTTACTTTGCTCGCCATAAAACGTAAAAGCGGACTCTTTTTACTATCAAAACAGTTGAAACTTTTTTTTAATGTGTTGCTAATGCGACGCATTGACAAAACCCAAAAGGTCGTGGTGTTTATTTAAAGTTGTTAAAAAGGATGAAAAACGAAAAATAACGATAAGATGTGCATTATGTTTTTCGAAAGTGAATATATCATTTTATTTTCGTTGCGTAAGATATTGCGTAAGCAACTTTTAAGGTGACATTAAAAAAATATATAATGTTTACTGATCAACTTTTTTAATTCAGTTTCAGCATGATAGAGTATAGCATAATAAAAATCTAATGAAATATAATTTTTCGCAGTGAAAAATATGAATAAAATAGAAATTGCAAAAATGCAGTTTTCAAAAAATTAGGACAGTCGATGTTTTTGTTTGTATAAAAAACATGCGATAGTATTTGATTATAAAAAAAGTATATTATTCAACAAGCAAATTTTTTTTCAAAAGATACAAGGTATATATAAATAAATATTGTTTGAATTTTTGTTTTTAGAGTTTTATTTTATACGACAAAAATAATTGTTAGCATATTTTACTTTCTGAATAAAATCAAGTCTATAGAAACAAACGTCGTTAAAATAGTTTTTTAGTATACTTGTTGCTTTTATTTAGTGAATCGACATTTATTCATTGCACAATGACTTTTAATATCCAACTCTTCAACGATGGAGAAATGAACCAGTTTGCAATACATATAAAGGGCCATGATTCATCTCGCACCTGACTAACCTATCTGAAAATCATGGGAGACTCGTGCATATCACTTCGATGAGTCAAAGAGTACCAGCAATCACGTGATCCCATAACGACATGGAGCTTTAAACAACAAAAATAGAATTTCACAGTTGAACGAATTTGTTTCCAAATGTATTTTTCATCGTCGTTATATCGTTGAGATATCGTCGGACAAAATCTCTTATAAGTCAGGCCGCTGCTATAAATCAATTTACATATATTTCAAAGGCAAACAAACCGAATGTGAAAAAAAGTTTCTGCCTAGTTTTTGTATGATCACTGATAAGATTAACATAAATTGATTCTACACAGTATTCTTCAAAAGCGAGTAATTTCAATTGAACGAACTTTTATAAAATATAAGTCCATTTCAGAAAAATGTATACCGAAAAATATTGTGTGTTCAAATGTTCTGTGTCTTATTAAACCAAATTAAACAATTTCGAGAATTAATCTAAATGGGAAAAAAGTTTGAAAAAGACAACCAGACAATCGTTCAGACTTATGCAATTCAATTTCTTTTACGACTTGGAACACTGAAATTAAATTCGTTTTATTCAATTTTGTCGAACGTTTGATTTTGTTGAATACCGGCGTGTTCGCAGAATCTTAAATACAGGGGAAGGTACAATATTTAAAAAAAAGCGGTAGAAAAAATAATTCGATACCTCTTTCATCTATGACTCATCGTAGTCTCGAAGAGAACTATTCTGTGGAACGTAAGAGAGAAAATGAGACCGGTTTTACATTGGTTTGTCGCTGATGAGTCTCTACCTATACCATGTTATTCTTTTTTTTTCACTATTATCGTCGTTTCTTAACGTAACAAACGATTGGTCTGCTAACCGCTGATTTACAAAAATAGCACAATAAATTCGACAGACATTCAAAAAGACTTAATTCTAACCTCTAATTAAATATGCATATTGTTTTTCTTAATTTAAATATGTATTTTAAAAAAATGAAAGTCAATTTAATAAATTACTACAACAAACGAGTTGTATACATGGAGACCATGCTCGAGATAATTTCACATATTATTCAATTGTCGTAATAATAAGTATAAAGTAGCCGTGATAAAGATGAATTGTACACTTCGAACAATTTTTCAATAAAACTTTGTAATTAAATTATCAAATTATATTTATTAAGAAAATGAGAACAAACATGTTGTATAACAGATTGGAATAAATGTTTCTAAACGAGTAACCGATTTTTTTCTATTAATCAAAAGTACATCAGCATGTTCATGTCATATAATTTTGCAATTAATAATACACAATAAATTTACTTAATTATTGTGCTTAAATCACTTAATTAGGTAAAAAAAGACATTACAAAATTTGAATTGTGAAAGGTATATTAAAGAATTAAGAAAATAGTTCATATTGAATCATAAGATTACAAAATTCGTATTACTTTTTAATTCAAATATATGATTCATCTTAATTGATGTCTCTATATTCATGTATTCTGACCCACAAATACGAAACAAAAAGATATTTTTTTTTTTTTTATTTTATTTTTCCTTACTTAAGGATTTTGTTTCACAGGCCATAATGATAAAACGACTTGAATAGTCTCAAAAATTTGTTTAAAAATACTTTTATTTCCAGAATTAATAAGACAAATTCTATAAAAAAATTGTAAAAAAAATAATAGTTTACAGTCAGTGAGATAGTTATATGCTGTATCAATTTACTTAATGATTAATATATAAAAATAAATAAGTTATTTATAAAAAAGAGTTTTTCAGAACAACACTATTTAAACAATCGAATTAATAATAATGCAGAGATAAGTATATTTAATGAAAGTGTATAGATTTTATCCGATTATATACAGGTATAGTTTATGTAATGCGTTTTTCTGACATAGTGTTAAAAGATAATTATGCTATTATTATAATACAATATTACTTAACTTTATGATATTAATATTTGTTTAATTACAAATAAAAGTAAATATATAACATTTATTTATTTTTTAAACTCGACATTATATGTGCATAAAAACTACATATTGTATACCTTTTTTATTTGAAACTACATTACATAATATATTCGAAAAGCATCTTCATAAAAAAATAATGAACATTTGAAATGGGATGCAACGATGATTCATCTCTGGCTTCTATATACTTTCACTAATTCTTGATCATCTTGCAGAGCAATTTTTGTTCGCAGACTATAAAATTGGTTTGCTATTACATGAAGATTCGCTTTTCATCATGCCCGTGAAAATGTCTAACAACTTAAGAAATAGCGTCATGCTCCTTGACGCTTGCATCAAAGCCAAGGTGAAGACGGCTCGTTGGAAAACGCGGCCAACGTGCAGGGTCATGAAGAAGAAACGTAAATATCAATACAAACGAAACTGCTAAAATGTTCTCAAGATTTATGCAGTCTTAAGCAATTATACGGTAATGATACATAATTTCAAACAAAATAATTGCTACTTTTGTTAGTTTTCATTTTCTTGTGTTTTATTGACGCTATATTCTAAGTACAGTCATTTTATTTTTATGCTCTTTATTTGAATGCTTCCAATTGTCACAAATGTGAAAAGATTATTTTTCCAATTGTTATAAACAATCAATCTAACTAAATATTAACTGTTTAATATTTTACTTCATTTTATATTCTACCGATTAAATATGACATTGGAGTTTGGTGGCACGTATTTCGTGATAAGACGTTAGATAGTATTCGGATAAGCTGAAAACAAAGTACGTCGACCGACATCCGCCTACACTATTGAGGTGGTCACAGTGAAATATACCGTACACACGGTTCACTACAATCGTGCACACGTGACGCTACTGGTATTGAATTTCGTCGTACCATGTGGATCAAAATAAGATCAACGAAGGTGCCCGAGGTAAAACAATACAGAGCATTCTTTTATTTTTCTTTAAAGTCTTATAACATTTTCAAGTCGCATCGAATTGAAACACTATGAATACAGAATTTGCATCATTTATATTTCCCTAAAAAAGAAAGGAACAGAAGAAAAAGTAGTTGAAAATAAATGAAACAATAAAATTAAAGCAAAAAGTATGTTCGATATGTTTGCATTCATCATATTTCAATGATATTATTGGTTTATGGGTAACCTCACGGTTTAATTTATGTGCCATCGTTATCTATAAATTCATGGTTATCTGCAGCACGATCAGCGTGCTGTGATGAAGACTCAAGGAACTATAACTTTGGATACAATGCACATTACGTTTTCACCTTGAATGCTCTGCAAAGTAGAATACAGATTGTTCACTTATAACGTCTAACGTATTATAGCACCCATTATAACATAATTATCTGTAATTACTTATTAGTACTTGCACTCCGGATTTTGCAACCTGAGGAAAAATATAGCGCACGAATCGATTGAAAGACGTTAGTCTTCTAATGTCGAGATTATTGTTTAATTTGGATAAAAGAGAAATTTTCTTGAGATAATAATTTCATGCATTTCTAAAAAATCGTGATTTGTTCCCGGAACAAGATGAGCAATCTTTGTTCATCTTTTAATTGTGAGACGCGTTGTTGAATTTTGATGCAAGTGAATCTGTTGTCTCATTGTTTTCTGTAAAAGAATTTATGCTAATTTGATAGAAAGTTTTGCATTCTTTTCCTTACAAACATCGGACATTAAATATTTGGTAAATGTAACGAGAGAATTGCAATTGATGTTTTTCAGGCGCAAATTACAACGTAGTACAATACACAGTAAAAAAAATCTCGTGCCAGTGTAAAAGTGTAAAAATTTCGGTGTAATTTTTTACACCCAAAGGTGTAAATATATCTAAAGTGTAATTATGATTGGCTGTTGGTACACTGATCGGTGTACAATTAACACTTTTTAGACATTAATTTGTATTTTTACACGAAATCGTGTAAATATTTAAATATTTTTTTTACTGTGTACATAAAGGCAACTTTGTAATTCAACCAATTGTATAATTTGCGGGTATTAATATTTGTTTGGTGTCATTACTAGCAATTGTGATTCCTTAGTTTATTCCAGTCAAAATGAATAGCTATATGTGACAATTATTGGGTCATTTCGGGTGAATATAATCGTAGAGCAACAATATTTCATAATGATTGCAATAATGATCGTCATTTGTTTGTATTTCATTTCCATATAAGTCTAGCCATTTTTCTTCATATTAATTGAGACATTTGTATTATATAGTAAAACATTTCTAAAGACATATTTTTAGTAAGTTCATTTGTTTAATTTGCGTACGCTTGATCAACTTTAAAATATTAAATTTTGAGTATTACACTCAGGAAAAAATAAAGAAAAAACTGCTTTAAAAAAAAGAAGAAATTACTTTATGTGGCTTGAGTTAAAGTAACTCGGCAGTTAAGCAATATCTGCTTAAATATTTTTATTTTTAAATATTCCATGAAATTTAACCGAAAAATTAATATATATATACATATACACTTCAATTTTATAAATGTATAATTTCTTTATAATATTTCATTTTATGTGTAGCTATTTATTAATTTGTTAATTAATTATTAATTCGTATCGTATTACTTATTTTTATCAAGCAAATACTGCTTGACAAGTTGAGTTGTATTTACTCGATGCAGCCTCCTTTTCTAATTGAGCAAAATTTGCTCAGCAGTTAAGCAGAAACTGCTATATTTTTTCTGAGTGTATAAATTTTCCATCTAAAATGCGTTCCTACCTTGACAAAAAGTTCGTTTCTATGTAACAATAACTGTGTACAGTTTTATGGATTTTTTGTCAATTTTTTCTGATCGACATTCGTTTTTATTCGGAAAAGAGGTTTTCGAATATAAAAAGCGAATAAAATAAATGACTCATACATACATACGTGGTTAACAGTTTTCTATTAATGAAACACATTTATTAAATATAAAGCTTGTTATTATAGAACGGAATATCCATGAGTCATACATGAATCACATTTAACATCTTTTCATGTCAATCGATACAAAAGTCAAAAAAGTACCTGCCAATAGATTCAACTTGCTTTTATTACGTGAGATTTATACTCTTAAAAACACACAGTTATTGCCCCCGGGTGGAACTAAAATAATTCCTATAGACGATTATACGATAGGTTGGAAAATCTGTGTAAACGATCGCGCAGAAGCCTAAACTACGAGCTTAATAGATTAGAGGAATAGATTATAGATCAGATGTACGAATGAGTGCAAAAAGAAATTCAAAAATAAAAGGAAAAAAACAAACCTCACACGCTATCCGGATATTGAACAGACCGATATTAAATTTGAGGATCGTTGAACGTTAATCTCCAACGCGCTGGCGCTTATGCAAAATTTCAATCCCACCGAAAAGATTCCGCAACATATCGTCGGATTCCATTGCGGAGTTACGCGTTTCTCCGCAATAAAAATGTGAACAGAGTTTTGGTATTACGGTGGATTGTTTTAACGCCAAAAATGGACGCTTTCAATTATCGTCGTAGCAAGGTGCATTTTCATTGGCCCGACATTCATATTTACGAATCGAGACTCAAATATAAACGTTGTTCATTTCTAGATATTATTTCAGATTTTATAATGCCAAGCTTATATTACTACACATTTTTTTTATTTGCGCAGAAATATTCGTTGCAAAATTTATGATGCATATACTAACTTGATGGTTTGATAATCTTACACTTTTTCTGATAGCACATTACTGAATTTAACTGTGTTGAACAGATTACTTTTGAATTAATGGTTCATTTGGAAATTTCGTTCATGTCTGATGTAGTAATATATAGTATATGTAAGGATCAAAAATCCATATTTGAAAGCATTTAATATTAATCTCTAAATATTAATCTGAAAGAACGTATTAAATTTTTTGTTTTATAATAAAATACAATCGTATTTCATTCTGAAATAGTTATGTATTATTACACACACATATATATATATATGTATGCATAATTTAATACTTAGGAAATACTTTATTTCAAAGAAATGCAGTTTTCATAATTTAAACATTACATGCAAATAGCAAAAAAATGCATGTCGACATATAAAAAGTTACCAATCCATTGCTGTCACATTATGATCGTCAAAAAAGTGTTGCTTTAAAAAAATCAGTTTAAAACATGTCTTGCAGTATGTTTCCAATCCATCATATTATACACATCTCCAACTAACTATTTTACGCCATGTCGTTGCCAATACATTATCTGTTCGTCACAGAGAATTTTCGTTCCATCGAAGTACCCGCAAGTCGATTCGTAATGCATTGTCAATCCGATGTATGTCGGCATTGTCTCGAGGAATGGCAGTAGCAAGTAGAGACATTGTTCGTCTCAGTGGGCTATTTGATGTGGCTGAAACTTTTTCGTTTGGAGGACAATGCACGTGTGTACGCATGGCTAATCGCAAAAGGTCCCGCGACGGTTAAATGCTGAGTAAACGTAGAGCGCATGTAGTACATTCACTTTTTGTGTACGCCCTGAAAGCACAAGACAGAAGTGTCGAGATGTGTTGTGTAAAGTTACAAACGTGTCGTACAGCAAACTCTACAAATACCTTGCTATTTGATTGTCAAAGGCATTCTTACCTCTTTAACATTTACGTATAACCGAATATTTATTCGCGGTGTTTCGTTGCGAGAGGATCCGATTGCTTTCGGAAAACGGTACGATCAAAAAGCGTAACGCGAATAACGATTCATGTCACAAAGTCTGTCTATATCATTGTGAAATCGGATAACGCGTTGCGCTTTAGTGCCAGGTGCTTAGTTAAATCCAATTTATCATTTTCTACATTGTCATCAAAGCTTTTATTAACGCTTAAGTTAAATCAGTTTTCAAATAGATTAACGATATTAAATTTAAATAGTAAATAAAACTAAACACAAAAATTACAGTTTGTTTTAAATTAAAATATATTTACTATTATTTTTTAATTCAATGAAAATTCCATTTTTATTCTAGATAAGAATAAAAACTATTTAGTAAGTCGTTATACACGCAGAATATATTCCTCGATGACACATTGTAAAAACATCTACTTTTAAGTACACTTTTTCAAATTGAATTTGATATCAATTTTTTACAAGATTAAATCGAAGTCGACTTAAGGGACACGTAAGTAACTGACTATACTTCTATTTGCAATTCTAACATTAATGCATTTACAAAGACAAGTGTACTATCAAGTACGTGTCGATGCATTCGGTCTACCAATATGCTTATCTTTCCTTGCAAGCGTTATCGGTAATCTTAAGAGTCAAGAAAATGGGCCAATGACGAGTGCTATCCTTTAAAGGATACAATTTCTGCATTTGCACGCGATATATTCAGACAAGATTTTATGCATTATATGATTTACACATTTGCATTAAATGCTAAAGCTAGTAAAAACCTTTATAAATGTATATTATATATAATATTATCCGTTAATTTAATTTATAAAATGTAATATTTCACTTTACTGCTATCATGGTAATTTCTATTCAAAAGTTATGATGATAATAATAATGTTATGAATATATATAAAAATGTATAAAAATTAAATTATATGATACAGTTATATTTTTCTATGATTTTTGTAGTAATTATAATCACATATATGTGATAAATTAATACATTATATGGCAAATTGTTTAAATTAATTTTCTTTTTCTACCCATACTTTGCGTTGTACTTATTGTAATTTAAAAAAAAATAAATAATATCAATTCAGTGAATCGCGGTACTCTTCTTTATTAAGTTCGATCACATGACTCATTATTAAGCGAACAAATCTGATTGGTTCTAATCTTGGTTAGATTGAGCGTTGTAACGCCCAATTTCCGGTTCAAACGTGAGACATTGTTGATACAGTCAATCGTGCACAATATACTCCGACCAGTTTTAGCTTTGCCTTAATTTGAAGGACATAAAATTGGGCGGTACTTTATTCCATGAATTAGTTGTGTTGACCAATCAGATTCATTGAATTCAGCATTGGTATAGGTCTAGTTTTGTTGAGCTAAAACTGGCTGTTTCGAAATTATGTTAATATACTTTAGTATAATTTATCTCTTCCAATAGGAGATTCTTCAGATGTAAAAGCAATAATGAATATAAAATAAAGGCAAACAGCCTGTACATTAAAATCATTATTTAATTTAATTTTTTAATTATTATATTTATTGTTGAAATTGATTTCAGATGCAAAAAAATTCAAAATACGAATTAATAAGAATGAAGAAAAGATAATTACATAAAAATATAATTAACACACAATGTAGTATCACAATATAGAAAAAGTGTTTCAATTCGTGGAAAATAAAAAATAAACTTAGACTTTACAGAAGAATTAGCAAATGATTTTCGTTCATTATCCAATTTGTGAAGTACTAATTCTGCAACTTAGTTAACGCTCTGCAAATGCAGAGAAAAAACCTTGCAACACTAACAAAGCAGCACAATTGACCAAAATTTATATTAAATTGGTTTAAAACAGAAAGTCTCATTTTCCGTCTGAAGTGTACATTTGGCGGAATATGGTCAATTGTTAGATCGCAAGTGACAATTGTAAAGGTCAAAAACACGCTGCGTCGTAACGAAGCCGACTCTATTAAGCATATATGTCAGCGTCCCGGAGCTGATCATTTGAAATTGGTTTCCGAGCTTACGCGACTGCGAGTCTCGGGTTGGCGCGTCCTCGAGCGCGTCCCGTGGCGTGCGTAGGAAGCGCGGGGCTTAGCACGTGTATCGTATTGCAAGCAACGACGTAACAGCCACTGTACTACGCGACGCGACCCCCTGGCCCCGCCGGCAGATTTCCGTATCCCCTGCTCGTCTTCGGATTTATCTCGCGCAGCCGACCGCCGTCCACTTTCCTCGGCCCAATCCCGTTCCCCGTCGCCGTGAATCTTGTACCCCATACGCTGCCAACATCTCGGTCGTCAAAGTTCCCCTCTTCTGTCCCCCCGCCCTTCGTTTCTCTCTTTTTCGTTCTGCTCTTTTCTTTTGCCCTCTCTGTCATTTTTTGTTGTTTTGCCATCGGTGTTGGCGTCGCAGCGCCCCGCGTTTCCTTGGTCACAACTTGTCCCCACTCGATGATCAAGCAACGTGGTGCGCGCGCAGGATAAACCCCCCACCATTTCAGCATTCGAATCCTGACACTTGGACGAATGGTGGGGAGGTAAAGCCCGAAGAGAGCTTGCCCCGCAAAGCGACCGATGTAGAATAAACGCATAGAATCATTACTACATCGGACCTCGAGGAGAATAGACGCGTTTATCGTCTACACTCAGTCGGGATCTCGTGCCAATACTTGTCTCTCGTGTTGTGCGCGCTCATTTATGTCGTGCGAGATCACTCGAAATAAGAAAAAAATAAGATAAACTGTGATATTATTGTTTGATCGTGAAGCGATCTTGCATTGGCTGGATGCACCAGTCTGGTTCTCAGTCGAAAATTGTCTTTGTTGATCTTTATCGCGTGGACATAATCACACAGAAAGATAAACACCGCGAAAATCTCAAGTGAGCTCTGTGCGGTGACTGTGTTGATTAGTCAAAAATAACTTTTGCTTGTGTCAAATCATTTTTACGTTGACTCGTAACAAACACGTGCCTCCACGTGTTATCAACAGCGGGGAGCACGCGTGCCGCCCAGCCAGCAGCACCTATGGAAATTGACCCGTTCGAAGACCCACCTTACAGGCGTTTTCGACGGCGACTTTGAGTGTACAAATTTAGTTTCGTGGTGACACGTGGGACGCTTTTCCTATTGTTGCAATCTTGTTGGACATGATATTTCAATCGTGCAAGCGCGAAGGACTTTAAATAGTGCGCTACGAGAACTGTCATCACGGATCCTCGGATCCGGTAGTCCTTAGTTAGACGCGAGTGACGAAAGACCTCTTGCTTGCTGGACAATTTTCTCGGTAGGTCGGGTCTAAGGACACTCGCGATAATGGCTATACCATTTGCTCTGCCCTCCGAGGACGAGGCACAAACTCAGGAACAACAACTCGAGCAACTCATGCTCGACCTGTATGCTGCCCTGCAACAGGTTCTTCGCAGCAGGAGCGCTCAACACCCATCACGAAATCGTAAGTATTTGCTACACTTGCAAATATTTTATGTCACAACTTCATACGAAAAGTAATTTTTTCCATTTCTCCTGATGAAAAGTTGCGAGAAAAAATATGTGGTTTTGCCGAAATTTGAATGTAAAGAATTAACAGTTTAGAATATATGACATTTAGCAATATGAATGGAAGCTGTAAAGAAGTGCTGAAATGTAGTTGATAAAACAAAGATTCGTTATATTATAGAATTGTGACTTCTCGTATATGTCAATAAAATATATGGACATTTGTTTGTAAATACATTTGTTTGTAACACTTATACATGTTTACAAATAAAACTACTTTGTAAACAAGTTTGTTTACAAACAATACTCTTATCATTAAACTTTACTTAAGTTAATAGTAAGCCTTAAAGTTAAGAAAATTGTACTTCTACAATAATTTAATTTGCCAATTAAATACATTTTTCAAACAACTAAAAGACTTTGTAATATTTTACAAATTAGAGTAAACTTATATATTATAATTAAACAAATATCTATTGATATTATTTTTTAGAACATAAAATTGTAAATATAAAATATTATATGTGAAAAATAAAAAATATTCAATCTTAAATTTCAGTTTGAATCTTTTTGTTATACTTTTGCCGTAGTTGCAAATATGTGTCACTTGTTAGCCGCGACTAAATGACAAGAGCAAGTCACTGACCTGAAAACACAAAGTTGTAAGAAACAAATGTGCGAGACGATATATCTAACTCACTTGGTGTTATGTAACTTGTCGGTTATCGATAATAAAATACGCATAGAAAGTGACATCGCGGTTAGCACTTCTTGCGCAAAATCGATCAACCCCGTCTCTTTAACATCGCATCGCACTTTAACTTCAAACTCTCAAATCTCGGTCACTTCGCTTTTGTTCGTTACTCAACTTTATGCATTGAGCGTTAATTTTGTACAATACCAAATAAATTGTTGGAATAACAAAAATTCGCACTAAAAGATAACGGTATTTTTAACACCAACCTGTCAATAATATGTGCAAATTTTACGTCACATACGATGCAATTTGTTGCGGTCAGAACTCACGCAGTTTACAACAAATCGTATTTTCGCAAGCAAACTTTTTCCATTAAATAATGCGAATCATCACGCGGTTAGACACAATGATGAAAGATTAATCTTACGATTATCTCGCTAATTAAATACGTGAACTGCGTGAAAGACCACAAATTGTCCGTCTTCGCAATTTTATTTGCATTTCAATCGACCTTATCACGCAGTTAAACGACTTGTTGAATCAACTTTTATTTTCTCGCACTGGTAACGTAATTCACATCTGGCGTTTGTCTTTTTACTTCGTTTGTTTCAAAAATAACTATTTCCAACTTTATTAGACCAGAGGGAATTTTGCTTTGATTTTTGGACACTTTTTACGAATAAACACACTTCGATCGTTACAAAATACTAAAAACTGTCATTTATCATGTCTCGGTGTGTTACTGTTTTTTTAATAACAAATAAAGATATAAATTGCACTAAGTAAAAATTAAATAATAAGTAATAAATTAAAATGCTAAGAAATAATAACGATTATAAATTTTCGAAATCATATAAAAATAAGTGATTGAAAATAATATAAACTATGAAAGCTTTACCAAAAAGTGAAATAAATTTATTTTCTAATTATATTATTTCTCAATTAAAAGATAAAGAAATAAAATGTGTTTTCATAACAAGTCACTTTTGGACCCCAAGCGAGTAGTGCAAGAGTTCAAATTCATTATCTTGCGTAAAGTTATTTTTCACTGTCCCTCCTTCTCCTCCGAAGATTCTCGGGTTGGGCATAACAAAGTGTCAAGCGATGGCTCTGCACTTTCAAATGATGCAAATCCTCAAAAAGGTCTTGGCTTGGTGTCCAAAAATACTTACGCATCCGCAACACCACTATTCCGTAACGACAGTTCCCTACGTGTGTTGACGATGAACGTACAATCACGCGGGCACTATTTCTGCTAGCGTCCAAAAATATGAACCTCGTGTTCTCCATGCCCAAACGTCACAGCTTATGCGAACGCGGCCATGTATATCTTACCATGAATGCACATTTGAACACTATTTCGGCTACAGTACGAAAATAAAGTTGTAGATAATTGCATTGGTTTTCACAAATGTTATATATCGATTAAATCAAAACTACTTGTCTAATAATCTAAAATGCTTGAATGTGTGATCCAATGTACTACAACAGATAAAAAATAACCAATTTACAAATATAAAGATTTAAGTAATTTAATTACTCTATCAATACAGTAACGTTATTTATATACTCTATCAATAGTGCTAATGAAAAATAACTGCTCAACTATCATAAACAATATTTGTTTCGTATCATAATGGTATTTACCTCCAAAAATTTTTAATAAATTACACAGAAAATAATATAACAAATTTTACTATACTCCTAATAATGAAGTATTATTCTATTAAAAAATTAAAATATTATGTTTGAATAATATCAATTAATTTAATATGCACGCCTAATAAAAGTGTAATAAAAATTAGTGTAACTTCTAATAAAAATTACTATACCATTTTTGAATCTGAAGACAACTCGACTTCTATGAAGAAAATTACTATATTTTATGGATGAAACTAGTACATGGTATAGTAAAAAATTTTATAGATCTATTTTTATCACGAGATTTAATAGAAAATATAATGTAGAATAATAATTCTTACAATACCATATTATATTTTTTATATTATTTTATAATATTTAGTACACTGATATTGAGTTTCAGATCTACAAATGATATAGTCATTTTTATTATAAATATAGTAATTTTTATTAGATTTTTATTTAGCATGTAAAAGTTTATTATATATTTTGTTCTTTTTATAACGTTTCTGTACATTTTTAATATATTCCGCTAACAATATCTTCATACAAATAATATCACATTATTGCAAAATGTAGTACGTTTTGGGAGATTATTTTTTTCCGTGCAATAATAAAAAGAATAAATAATTAGTTGTTTTTGTTGGTACTATTACGCGTTTTGATTAATCGATAATCTATGATTGCGAGCAAATCTTAGCCGTTTTTGCGGTATAATGCGCTCGAATGATCAGGACGCGTAACTGATGTAGCGTGGGTGTACAGCCGAGAGTATTGTAGACGATGTCCGGCCGTGACCCTGCTAGTCGCCTGAACCTTCGAACGAAAGAGAAAGAAATCAAAAGAACAACCGGGTGGGACAAACGCGACGCGACCACTGGTCAATCACGCTACAATAAAACACGGCCCGATGCTAAACATTGCTTTATTACCTCTTCCAGCGACTGCATCTAATACGACACTTAACGTAATATGAAAGTATAGATTAAAAATAATTGCTACATTGCATTCAAAATTAGTTAATTGCGCAAAAATGTTGTAAATTGTAAATTACTGATATATGAATACTTTGTGTCGGTATGTTTCTGTTTAAAATTAATTTTATAAAGAGAACATGAAGAATTTCGGTACATATTATTAGTAATAATTAAATTTCAACTTTTACTCTAAATTTACTTCAAAAAAGTAAAACAAATGACAAAATTAATTTGAAAAATTGTATAGAAAGGAAAATTATATCAAAAATAAATTATTTGCTTTAAACATTGAATATGTCGCAATGTAAATTATCAAATTTTCATTCAACATCGTTTATATTAAAACTGTAATTAAATCTTGAACTTAATGTCACTGCAAATGAACAGCGCGTAGTGTAGAAATTTTTGCTATATCTCTACTGAAATGATTTTTAATGAGCAATTCAAGCGTCGAATGCATGAAAATAGACTTTCATTAATTGCGTCGTTATGAACAACATTCGAACAATACTGTTGGGCGATGTTATCAATAAAATTACGAACATAATATGAAATGATTAACTAAACTCACAAACCAGACACTGATTAATACATTTAATTACAACAAATGTACGGTAAATTAATTACGCAAGTGTCACTTGTAATTTATGTAACTCGCAATCAGCAAATTGACGGAACTCATAATTTATTGTTCGCTGGAAAACCAAGCGTCGTGTCATTCATGGTCAATTTTTCATCGATTTCATCACCATGCCGAAACGAAATCTCCAATGCTTGTAATTTCAGTAACGTGAAGCTGAAAATATTCGTCACGTGCTACTTTATAAATAATGCCAGGTTATTGATCGAACAATTCAATTGCCAAATCAATCTATCTTACATTAAGTCGTGCAAGAATAAAAAATTATACCAAAGTTTTTGTGTGCATAGAATTGACTACAAATATAAGATCAATATGACATTGCATATCTGCAACAAAGTATAACATCATTTCATTTAGAGTATTTACTTATATATACATACATTTCATAGATTGAAGAACCTACTTTCTATACTTTTTTTTTAATAAAATTATTTTTTTTGTCAGAAAACATTCGCATAATTGAATATAATATTGTATGAAAATATAAATTGAATCAAGTATAGAAATAATAAAATAACAATTTTGTTATAAAAAACACGTAAAGTTTTTTTTAATGAAAAACTCAGTAATTTTAAATGAAAAAAGTAAAATAAGCGAAAGGCACAATTAATCAAATTAAATCAAGTAACGAAAAAGCAAAACAGAATCTGCAGCTTTTGTGTTTTGTCAAGGAGGGTTTGCTTAAGACAATTTGCGACTTGAGTGGTATAACGTACGGTCAGGGTCAACGTACGTACTTGCGGCAGATTTTGCGAAGAGATTCGGAATTGAAAGCTCGGTTGCATCAGATGGGAGGATGCATATTTATAGAAACAGCTGTACGCAGCACCCGAAGGCACCGTAAGGAGCTCGCAATCGCGCTTGTGTTGCTCGATCTCGTTGTTTTTAGCTCTTTCCTTCTCCCTTCTTCAAGCTTTTTTTTCTTTTTTGATCTTACTTTTCGTATAACAGATATATTCTTAGAAAACATTCTCTTCGGGACTCTATTTTCACGAGCTCGTTTCGCGCACTAGGATTTGACTTGTACAATCAAACGAACGCACGCTTTTTGTGAGTAATGAAGTAAATAGTCGATCATTCTGCGCCGACAATTGATCTGAACAAAAGTTATATCTTGTTTTATCAGTGATAAAACTACTATTTAATTATATACTATATTTATATTAGAAAACGATTAATATCTTTTCGACAGGTTATAATCAAATCTAATATATAGCGGGGATACAGCAATACCATATCTTTAATAGCAAACTGTTGATGTATATTTTTATATCAGGCAGATGCCAGTGCGATAAACAATGGATATTATTAATGTTGTCAAATCAAATTAAAAAGTCGAATAACTGTTTTGTGTTCGCGATTTATTAGATAAACTTTTATCTGAATAAATTTAGTTGAAAGAATAGCAACATAAATTTCGGCAACAAATGTTTATTTATTGAGTATGCGATATTGCAAATCCCATTTTTAACAATGGAATCACATTTTTCATACATTTTCCCGCCAAAGTTCGCGATTATATTCCACTCTATCGAATCGAAAAATTGCAACCTGCTAAAAATCGAACCCCTGTGATTCATGTTTAGTTGATATATATAAATTCTTTAAGCCGTAAATTTGTTTTTTCTCGATCTTGATCTTCATCACAAACTGTTAATGAAGCATCGTATAACCGGTCATTAATAGTAATTAACTCAACGTTTTGCATCTATTTGACTTAATTTTTTTTTCTTTTCAATAGCAACTCGATGTAGTAAAAGTATTATCGCGTGAAAAACACGAAACAGCATTCGTCTTAACTGCACTCATAGGGGCCCTTAAAAGTCAATTATTCGTCGTCCGTCGTCGCGAAATCTTGGAAACGAGTCTGCGTCGTAAATTTTGTCATTGCCAAGCAATTTAGCAGAAAGTCCAGGTGATTCAGATGGAATATAATGTCGCGACTATAGACTTCATTAAGTATTTATGGAATTAGTCATTAAGAATTACAGTTTATCGTCTTCGGTTGTGCTGAGTGCGGACATTAAAAATTCATCGACCTTACTGGCGGCGCGTATAATGCTATCTTGCATGAATTTCGTCGCCCACCGATCAACCACTATCTTCTCTGCGGGTAAACCAGCGACTTGATGGCACGCCTTATCTTGCAACCGTGGATAGATACTTGACTCGACGACGTGCGCGTACTTCGTAATAATCTTTCGTTTTTTATTGTTTCGAGTGCCGATTTAACGAGCGCTCAGCACATACGCGTCGTTTCCTAGAAAAATGGAGCTGCAAAGAAAAAAAAACACAGATATAATAAGAAATAAAATATAAAACAAGTTGCAACTTGTATGTTCAGAAAGGTCGCGCACTATGTTGCAGATTTTGACAAATATATATTTTTCCGCGTCAATTATTCAATAATTATGATTGATCGCATGATACGCTGATAAATATCGTTCCACATCGCTCGATAATTTTAATGATCTGTACAGTTGAGTCAGCGATTATATTTTCCGGGCTTTATCTCCGCATTATCAATTACGTCGATCGTTTCGATTATAATACGTTGACTCAATTACATACGATACATAATATAATCGTGAATAAAGAAAGAAAATATTCTCTAAGAAAGATTGCTTTTAAAAATTGTATTATTTGATATTATAAAATTTTTCTTTGTTATTGTTTCGTTTTTATTTATTTTCTTTTGTGTAACTATTGTATAGAATAATCATTTTTCAAGTCTTTGTATAATTGGAGAAAAGTAGCACTATTTAACCTTCAAGCGGAATATTCTTCTTTTTTGCCCGCAAAATGATTGTATTACCAACCATATAGTGTTTAAAAGTGCTAATTTTCATGCATTTACATAGAAAGAATAAAAAATCAATTCCTTATTATTATATTACACATTAAAATGACATGATATGCTTATTTGATATGAAACAAAAGATCTTCAAACTAAAGATCGATAAAGAGATGAGATAGTTATATTTTATACTTTTTCATTCCGTTCCGATTCGCTCACAGCGTTATCAATTTTAGGTCAATAAGAACAATAAATGTATATACAAAAAAATTAATATCGATGTATTTACAATTTAAATAAATTCTGAGTATTTTTTTCACGTAGATATTATAGATAATCCAACTGGCAAACGCTGATGTATCGCTAAACCAACAGTACCTAATCATGTTGGCGATACGTCTCGTTGCGATGGATATTCTTTGTTGAATGAATCTTGCGTATCTTGGAATTTTACGGATATGCGCAATTACATGGACAATAAATGCCGTGCGTATGAGCGCCTAAAATGGTGTTGTTGATTCACAGAAGCGATCCTCTAAAGTACATCCGGAAAACATGGTTCTATTGAGCAAAAAAGTGTTACATCAACTGTAAATAACAATATTTGCCATGACACTGACTGAAAATCTTTTGTTTTGCATTCGCGCATATAATCTGATGATCGAGCTCGAACAAAATTGAAAATGGAAAAACAACATTACAACATCATTTGGCATTGTAAAATTGTATAAATTATTGCGCATTTCATATATTGACAACTGTATGACACGTTATTCAACCTGAAAGTGGTTATTATTCGCAACCAAATACGCGCGTTGTTGCGCGTAATTCATAAATATGACCTTTCTTTTGCGTTTTAAATGTACATTAGTACATGCAATTACTTTAGCTGTCAATTAATCAACTGATTAATAGCACGATTATTCGATTACAAACGATAAAACTCATTTATTTTCAATAATAATGATAAAGAATCATAAATCAAAATAGAAATTACATGTAAAAAAATTGAATGAAGGAACAATTAACCGTATTTTCAATTATTTTAAATTTTATAACATCAATTATAACAGTAGAAGTAAATAATTGCTTACAAAACAATTGATTTTTCTAATAAAGTGGCACTGTTATGGTCCATTTATTTTATAAAATCATTCTATGTAAAGCAAGTAATTATATTTTGCTTACATTTATCTTAAATTATCGCTCATCATATAAATATATGACAAAACAATAGTTATCACTTTTCTTCCGCAAGCTTTATATATATACACATATAATTATACACATAAAAAATGTCGTTTAAAGTAAATCAGGGTCGACTCGCGATAATAATTCTGCAGCAAGGCGCAATAGCTCTCCATATCGCGTTAGCTCGCGCCACTGTCTGCTCTATTGTTCCGGAAAAGTAGCAAAAGCAAGGCATGCGATAAAAACATTGGTGTGTGAGACAAAACGCCGCTTTTGTAGACAATTCAAACACCTAACTCAAGTCTCTTATTCCTATCTTCTGATTGTAACTAAAATAACATAATTGCGTTTTAAATTTTATAACATTTTTTTCCATAAAAGCAATGACGTAAATTTTTCTAAGTACAAAATCATTTACAACTATCATTGTATATAAATTGCGTAACTTCCACATTTTGTTCGATCTTAGTTTCATCATTATAAAAGAAAAAAAAAACTCTTTTGTTCAAAATAATAACATTATTTTAATAAGAAAAAAAATACTGAAAGGTTTTGTCATTTATTTTATACAAATTAATTGGTTTTAAAGTAGCGAAAGAATTGAAAATCATAAATTAGATTCTCGTAATTGAGAATTTCCTGTGGTCGGTATACATTTGCATGCACAAGAGTGATGCATAAAATGTGCAGAAAAATTTTGCAAATTCATATAAATAATATTGAGTAAACCGCCGCGCTCTTGTGACGCGAGACGTACAATATGCGGTGAAGTGGAAGGAGAAACTTTTACTTACGTTGACACGGGTGTCCCGCACGCGTGTTAGTGCGCGTTGCATTTCTCGCGGCCTTGAAAGGGGTTCTTTGTGCAGTTTAGCATTCTCTGTAATGTGCGCGCGCACACTGTTAAGCACACACGCGACGCAATAACTGTATAACTCGAGGAATGGGCCGAGCAAACTTTTTTTTCCTTTTTTTCCCACCTTCTCTCCTTGTCTCGATGTAGTCACAACGCAGAGGTAAGAGATGTGCATAGATTTAACTGAGAGAAGTTTAATCACACTAGCCAACAAAGTATTTATATTTTATTCCTTCTTTATGAAAACAATAATTTATCTAAAAGGCATTCATATAATAATATAATGGAATAAATAATAAGTCAATAACAAAATAAGTCAATTTATTAACGCAACTCAATTTTTGAATAAATTTAATAAATTTAAAATAACAAACAATATTTATATAGACATTTTTTTAAAACATTCGAAACTTAAAAATTCTATAAAACAACAAGGGAAAAAATGTCGAGCGATGTATATTAGTATTTTTTTTCGCACGTATCACGCAGTGTAACAAGTTAGCTCCGGCTTGATTTATATGGTTTTGCGCGAGCGTGCAAAGGGCACTACCTCATGTGACTCACAAGCATATGCAAGTTGCGATGTGTTCGTGGTAACAGTCATGTACGTGAACATGTACACGTAAACCCTCAGCTATATATGCGGGTGCTTGCCACGTGCGCGGTTACTGCATTTTTGTCCACCTTGTGTGCACAAAAAGACTTCTTTTGCGCAGCGCTCGAAGCACGCGTGCTTTTTGTCCTCAGGACGCGCCTCTTTTGGCGTATTGCCACTATCAACTTAATTGGCGCAATTACCGTTCAATCAGCCAGCGGTGAAACCTTTGTCAAATAAATAATCCACGTAGTCATAATTCAACATGTGCCACAAATGATTGCAAGATTTTTTACGAAAGTCAGCTCGTATTCAAGAAAACAAAGAAACATCATAAAGTTGCGAGCAAAGCGCAATTTTACGAGGTCCAAATAATATACACATTAAATGTCATTATGCGCTTTTCGTCATTCAGCGATTCTTTATTGTCAAGTGAGTGCCATTTGACGGAAAAAAACATTGAGTATTTGCATTTTCATAAGCGTCGTCAAAGTCGCATAGAAGAAGTTGACTTCATCAGCTAATCGAATGTAGGTGACGATGTAGCAAAGCATCAAATTGCATAAGTGAAAGAGCTAAGCGAAATGTCAAGGATGCTACGACGCGTGAACACACGATGAACAATGCTGCCCAGACGACGCATTGCGAGCCATACTTTTATTCAAACTTGTCATGAATACGCTGACAATTATAGCAAGGGCGCCCGATGCTTCAGCCTGAATGTACCGTTAACTTCTAATTGTTAGTCTAAGTCTTTTATACAATTATAATTGCAATGTTCGTGATTTCGCATGTTTCTTTTCTAACTCTAGACGATTAATCGTGACATATTTCTGTAACCTCCTCGTTGGAGGTTACAGAATAAACAGTTGCCGTTGAAATATATATGGCTCTGACGTGAGATTTATTTGAAGAACACTTGATCTAAGACACGATGGAGGGAAGATAATCTTATCAGATTTTTTTCCAGCCGGCCGCTGTGCGCAAATAAACACGCCTGCTAAGAAGACACGCGGTCTACCGTCGCTCAAAAATAATCTCCTTTTCTAAACACAGATAACAACTACTGACTTTAGCTAAGAAATCAGTTTGATAGACTTGTTCGAGCTCGTTTAGTCTCATTTTTATTCTGAATTAAATCAACAAGTTAAATTTGTTTCTCTTTCTTTAAATTTAATTACATTTTTGTTTGAATTTGTTTTCACATTTTATTAACATTCGAGATTAAAATGTCAAAGAAAATATACTATTGAAGAAAAATGAAATTAAAAGTAGTGTATCATTTTAATTTCAGATCGATTGCCGCGGCGAGTGGTGTCGGATGCCCCGAGTTATCGAGATCATCCAGTCATTCTTTTGGATTCAGACCTAACGCGGCTGCCACTGCCAGATCTCGTGTTATCGGCAGTAGAACAGTTACCGCCCCCGTCGCCGCAGGTTACTGTATCAGCACCCAGTAGTCCCACCCGGGATGCCGCCTTTCAATTTCCGGAATGCAGCGCTCCCGTTCCGAGTCCAAGACCAAAGCCGCGAAGACGTCGATTGGCCTCAGAAAGTGCGCTGGTTAAAGCCGCGATGAAAACTAATGACGTTGGATGCACGGCTCGTACAGAAAAAACACTCGATGAATCGGAATGGGCTACTGTTGGTGCCAACCTGAGAAACATTGCTGATGATTTTCAAGCTTCAAAGACTAAGGTAATTTCATATGAATTTCAATAAATCGCAATTAGTTAATATAGCTTATAAAATGAATACAATATTGCAATCTTTTATAAATCATTAATCTTCATCATTCCATCAAAGATATTTTACGCGTCTATTTATTTTGCTTTGAAATATAATTTTTTTGAGTAAAAAGTAAAGGAAATGTGCTTCTTAATTAAAAGTTCTTAAAAGTTGAAACTTTCGTTTCAAATATATTTACGCACAATGCTCTTCGGCTTTTGTCGTATCATTTGAACACTTACCTTGCTTAAATCGTGTAAATTTGCAACTGTCATTATTTTACTTACGTGCTAGTACAATGAAGAGAAAATTGTATACGTCAACAACATGCATACGCAGTAGCAGGCCACAATTAGCATAACGATAATTTGCCAGCTTGGCTCACTTGCAATTAGAATCAAAGCGGTAATCGTGCGCGTAACTTTCTATCGACGAGATCTTTGATGAAAAACAAGGCATTGATAAAGCGCACGTGCATTACACCTTGTGACTCCAGGAAAAAGGTCTTCTTACGACCGTGCGAATTAACACCGCATTGTGTAATGCATCATAATAAACAATTTCATGTACATTTAGGTAATACGGTTTTTTATTCTATTCCCGAGAGAAATTTAATTAGAGCAATTTTCATTTAAGCAATATACCAAATTAGAATTTTAATCGACACTTGTTTAATATCAAATTATCAATCTATGTGATGAATAGTCGATAGTTTGATAAAAAGGAAATTGTCGCGGTGGAATGGAATTCAATCATCTCCTTTTATGTCCGGAGTCTATATTGACGAGATCATACTGATCTTCTTAGATTGCTTCGACTTTGCTTTTCGCCGGAGGTGCAAGTTTCGTTCTTTTCTTCGATCTTGTTTGCCCTTGCGTGGATAAAAGAAAGTATAGTAAAGGGGATTCTGCTACGGTGTACGAACTCTTGTCTTTATACGCTTCGAAGGGCCGTAAGCACGATCCAATCTTGGTCTGTCTAATTATTACTGGTTAAGTGGCGCTAATTGGAGGGGAAGAAGACATCCGTGAAATTGAAGGAAACCCTCATTTTTTCGAGATCGAAAAAATGCCGCGATAAAATAGAACACCTGATTCTGCTACTCGTAATTCCAACATCTCATTAAGTATCAAACCAAAAAAAAGAAGTCTCGTCAAATTAAGATTTCTTGTCATTAAAATCATTTTTAATTGAATTAACCTTAAATTATGCACTTATCAGTCTCTAAAATATTTTTAAATTACCACAAATTACAAAATTTTGAACAAAATGTAAATATCAATCCAATGGGATCTAAACTCTCGTATGTCTGAAAATAAATTTCGTACGTAACTTCACTTTAGAAGTTACGTGCCGTAGACCAAAACGACGCGAGGGAAAGGAAGTAAAAAGTAAAGCAAAAGTTGAGAATCCAAGCGTACACTTGTGCACCAGTTTGCCGTGCATATTTCGGCTGCGTGACGTACTTCTCGTTGCCAAAATTATTTCAGTCTTCCCCGATTCGTTACGGGGAGTCCCTATCCCGAAGCATTTTACATATACGCCGGAACACCATCCTACTAAGTGGTATGTTTTTCCCCTTACGTAAAGAACAAGAAACGACCAACTGTGCGGTCAAAAAACGTTATCTCTGATTATCTACTATAAGATCGTAACTTTACTTATCACTCTTTCATGCTATAATTGACTGTTTCTGTGCCATCACGCCTATCAGAACTGGCTTATCTGTCAATTTATTCACATGTGGTGCCAGGAAAGAATAAGATTACTTGCTTACGTATGCTTGCACACACGCCTGTTATTACCGAGAGAAAGTACTAGGGGATTGATAAATTATAGCAAAATATCTGCATATAATTAGACACTCGTTACGTCGCGCTGATTTTACGCGCAATTGCCGTAATTGCTGTAATTATCGCGCGTATTAAAATTCATCGCTACTTGGCCAAAAATGAACGACCAAATTTAACCGCTGAGCCTGTAAAAGTGAAAATCTATGCTCAGTTTTTTTAGCTTTTTGCCGTGTATGATACTTCACCTGAGTTTTGAAATCCATCTAGATCGAAACTGCCGATTTCTCGACGCTGATTTTACAGTTCGTTGACCGAGCTTTGAATATAAACGGTAATAGCGCACAAATTGGCGTCATATTTATTGTAACGTCATTGCATAGTGCATTCACGACTTCTGTGCTCACTTTTTCTTCTCGTCCGCGGCAAAACGTGCAGATCACTCGACCGTAAGATTGGCCGTTTCACGCTAAGTCGCGCAATTACCTTGCGTAATACTCTCTGTATCCCTCAGAGCGTTTGTAAGCTATTGTATGTGCCTGTATTTGAGGCTCTTAGAGTCGCGATTCGGCACTGTCCTCACCATTAAACAACGGCAGTTTAAAAAAAAAAAGTCAAACGCTTTGTCACCGTAGGAAAGTTGCTCGTGCACTTTGTCCTTGGACACTGCAGGGTATCCACCTTATCGTGATACAAGTGCTCGCATGTATATGCATATATGCAAATTACGTTTGACTCAAGAATATTGGATACAAATACAATAATGTCAGTAGCACCGAAGCTAGAAAAACGAGTGTAGCAATATCTGCACACTCAATCGCAACTTATATGCGAGAAGAATTAATGCGTCAGGGTCTAATTTTATTAATGTTATTACAGAAAAGAGTCAAAGGTAACATTTTTGCTGACACTTTTTTGTCCCTAAATTGTTTTGATTGTGTGCGTCTCGGGTTCACACTCAATCGAGCTGACGCTAGCAGGGTCCTTTATGTTTGTATTGATAAGACCAGATGAGTAACAGGGAAAGGTAAGACGGCGCCAGACTACGTCTGCCGGATAAGAAAGAAGTGGGAAGTCGGAAAGAAAGACGCGATTAATTGACAGGGAAGATTCCCAAGTGTATTTCGTATTGTCTCATAATTCTTTCTTAATGTGACGGTTTTCCCCGCCGTTGCACACGCGATAATCTCTCTATTTGCACCATATCGTGCGAACGAACCGAGTGTTAGATTAGGGCGTTTGATGTAGTTCGATGGCGCTGACCAAATATTATGGTAGTACATAAAAGACGATTTCCAAGATTGGACTCTGGTATAGTTTATTGCTTTGTTCACTGTGGATTAAGACAGAATTACAATAGAAAGTCGCGACTGTCTACGCGATATATTTCCCGGAATAAAGACACATTTTGTTAATCCTCGGTGATACGGTTTTATGGTATCAGGCCTGTCACATAAATAGTCTAATTAAATAGATAAATGTGAGTTCCGTTCGAAGGATGATAAACACAACACAAAGATTTATGCAAAAAATAAGTTAACGTTCTTTTTATCAAAGTCAGCATTTATTTTTAATTCCGCCAATCATTTATTTGATTCATTTTATAAACTTAAAAGTTAAAAGACAATGATTACTTTTTCGGGAACTTATATTTTTATGAATTAATTTCCTTTTTGAAAAACAATAATAAAAATTTAACAGCCACGATCTCTTTTCTTTTGTTACAGGACTCTGAAGTAGAGAAGTCTAGGATACCATTTATCGGCTCAACTGTAACAAGTGGCAGTGTGAGCAATACATCGTCTTGTATGGATGGTATCTTGTCATTACTCATTCCTGCACCTCTTCGAGAGACTCTGTGGACGACAGTCGCGCTGTACCTAGGCTGGAGGCTGGTGTCTCGTCTGCGATAGAAGGTAGCCAAGAAAGCTGATTGTCGGTGATATATAAACGAATAGTCGCAATGTCGACTGTGCTCATCGTTCGCGTTGTGTCTATATCCGCTCAACGAAGAAGTCCGCAGAACGAGCTGCAACAATTCGCCCGGCATTCATCGAGATGAATCGTCTGAATATTCGCCGCACGTTGTGGAATTCATCATTTGGTCTCAAATAGGATAATTGTTTTAGTACATAATCGGTAGCCTTCCGGACTTCATCGTACAATAGAAGACGTCTTGGACGATGATGTGTCGTAACGAATTGATCCTGCTGTCCGGCTAACGTGCCATCATCCTCTTTTTTTTCCTTTTTTTTTCTTTTTCTATTTGTTTTGACTTTTCAACTATACATATTAAAAATAACGACGCCTATCTTGCGCAAGAGTTTAAGCGATGATCGGGCCGAAAGTGGGAGGGTGTAGGTGTTAAGAGAAACCGGGAGAAGCTGAGGACGAGATCCCAAAGAGGACTATAACCTAATAATCAAACAATGATCTCATTATGGATAAACAAAGAGAATTATAAATTAGCTAGAATGCGATTTGTAAGAAAAACATAGTAGATGCACATCGTACTTGAAAACATTGTATTTCAAGTTCGAGGTGGCTCAAAGACGCGCGGTCGTCGTCCAAAGTAGCTCAGATAGTCGGTGATGGGCGATCCTTAACGTGATTTATTTAGTGTCAGTCGCTTGAGACTCTTTTGCGTCGAATCTTGAATAAACTTCGCTCATCGCCAAGAACTGATTATGCAGGGGAAAAGGTTGAAGGTATTTTTTTTAATTTTGTTTCGTCGCAGTTTGTCTTCGAGTTTTGAATTCACACGAATATATTCAATATTCAAATACCAAAGTTTAAAGAAAATTAAATCTTTGGCGTCTTTTTTTCGTTTTGATACTCGTGAACGATAAAACTCGAAAATGAATCGCGGAAAGCTGATGCAACGAACATTTGTGCGTCCGGCTGAGAATGGAATGGTGTTGTAAATAGGATCACGGTGGGAGATCGAGAGAATCAATGTTATTCCAAAAAAATCAAGCTAAAGAGAAACAGATGAGAAGGTTGCTGAAATATGTGTGTATAATTGCTAAACTAAAGTTACGAAACTTTTTAATAAGATGATGATTAATTAATTAAAGTAGATAATTGATAGAGATCGTGGATCGCAGCATCTGATTGGCTCGCTGCGATACCCGTGGACAGTTTTCAAATGATCTCCGGTAGTTTAGCTCTTAGTGGCGTCCTCGTCCAAGCCGAACTTTAATAGTATTTCGGAAGAGGCGTCTTTTTTAAATGCTTCTCTCTTCTATTTTTATCTGTATTTTAGTATGTCTTTTCACCCTCTTTGCCGCTAAATGAACTTAAATGATTCCCGCGATTGCATTTAATGAATTTGAGTGTTCAATTTTTATTTTGTCATATTTTATTTAATTTTTTTCTAATTGAACTTTTCAAGATTTTGTAGCAATTTTTACCTACACCATGCAACACGTTGGTCCGATCGATAGTTCCCTGAAACGATCGTTATTTTCTTTTTTGATATTTTTATTCATGACAGAATTTCTTGATTCTTATGAATTGGAAATTTGGACCGCGCGTCCTGTCTACTATTAACAAATAAACAAACAAGCATGTTCTGTACAGAAGACTTCTGAACATTTTTATATATAAAAAATGTAAATTATATGTCTATGGTATTCGTATATATATTTTATTCACACTCTTAAACTCACGAAATGCATGTAGTTATATGAAATGAGTATTCTATTATGTAGAAAGTATAGTATTTATTTACATAACGTATGTTTCTATTGTCTGCAGCGCTGGCTGTTGGGATTAACTTAAAAACAATGACTTTTTTGATGCTTCAATTTTTGCAAATCAAGTTGTGTGAATTTCGTAAGCTAACGAAATAAAATGTTAACACTTCATCTTTGAATTGTATTTTATTATTTTTTGTACGAATAGAAACTTAATATTGCATATTTATTTAAGAATTCTATTTTTATTTGTTAAATAATGTTAATATTTGTATAAATTATAAATTGTATATATAAATTTTATTGAAGTGTTAACAAATATACTTTTGTTTCTATCATGTCGAGAAAATATATTTGTTCAATCTTTTGCTGGGAGAAAATTAAACTACTTAATTTTGAAAATCTTTTTTACTGTAATAATTTGAAATATTTATTCCTTACCATCGATCGTACCTGCAGAAGAAGAAATTTATATAAACTACGTTTTTTGCACATTTTTTAAATATTTTGAGCAGATAATTAATCTTATGTAATATTGTATATTATTGAAATAATAGTGTTCGCGATTGCTATATAAACTTACAATCTTTTCTCTTCCTCATCAAAGATAATAGGTTTTTACTTACTCTAAAATTTGTTTCTGACCGTAAAAAATGCACTTGAACCTAATGTTCTAAAACACTTACAAAACGAGTACAAATAAAATTTTAATATAATGTAGGTAATTTTTTTACTCTTACTGTACTGTATAAAATTTATTAAAAAGAAAGTTCGAATTTTTTTCTGTTTCATGGATTTCATAATAAATAAAATATTAACTCTAAATCAAATGAATTTAGTAAAATAGAAATTGAACGAAACCGCAAGGCCTAAATTCAGTTGGAATGTAGGGCGCAACTAAATGAGGGGAAGAAAAAGGAAGGTTACTTACAATGAAAACATGTTGATCACATCACAATGATCCTATTTGATAGTTTTATTTCAGAACCTTATCTGTATAAAGGAGAAATAAATTGGAAACAATAAACATGGTAGAAGCATTTTACTAGTTAGTAGTCAGCATATGGAAAAGTATATTGTTTATCGCTAAACATTCATAAAGTCGATATATGAAATGTACATGAACAAAAATATATTAATAATATATATATTATATAATATATATATATATACATATATCTATTTTAAATGGTATATATTTGTTGTCGTCAATAAACTTTTGCGACAGCTGGGGAGAATAACAATGAAAATGGCGAAGATATAATGTTAGCCATGTTGAGCGGTAACTGCGTACAGAGCATGGCAAACAAATTTAAGCGACTATTAAGGGCTGTAGTTGTATCTCGATCTCAGAACGATTATAGTCAAGAATGCGTTTTTTCATTTAAAATTCGTTCGCAAAGTCGAAGTAAAAGAAAAGAAAAAATAATATAAATGACGTTTAAAAGAGAAAAAAGAGAGAAAAATAAGAAAAAAAAGAATGAAAAAATACGCGGGGTGCAAGTATGAGTTCGATCCAAAGGGTACCGAACGAGGAGGTGAACCATAAGCTATAACTGTGACTATGTGGATCGTGGGGGGCAGGCTGTGCATTGTTTAGACTTTTGATCGTGGATGAATCAAAAACGCGAGTCGACGTGGCACAAGTTCGTCCATCAATATCGCTTGTTCCGCTGTTCGTAACTCTGCCAGGTACTTTGCAAAAGAACGTTCGCGTTCCGTCCGTAAACGAAAGTAAATACAGAGATAAGACTATAGGTCAAAGCGAAGATACGAGACAAAATGATAAGCAAAAGGGAACAGCCCGCCCGCCCGAGATCCCCGCGCGTCAAAGCGTCACTGTGATCTCGTAATTATTAAATAGATATCTAATTATAATAATAAATAATCATATGTATATTGTAATACCCCTCTTCCTCCTCCCACCTCATAAATTTGAAGACACGAATCAACCACAACAGTTTTGCCATTTAAAAATCCGACCTGCGATCAGTTAATAATTTTCGTTTCTTGCATTTATTATAGTGATTTTTTTCTGTTCATTGACGTACGTATTAGTTCTTAATTGTAAAAGCCGTAATCTTAAATGTATCTTTCAAATGATCTCTCGGAGGCATCGATCGCTAAGTGTGCTATAAGCTCCTCCCAATGCCTTCTGATTATAAAAATTGATTTATTATATCTTCCTTTTCAAATATTTCATCCAGGTTTTGTTTATCAATCTTTTATATAAATAAAATTAAGCAGACGGCATTGGTATTTGGCGACCACCTCAAAGCAAACATATTCTTCGATTTTACATTGATTGTGTATTAGTTAACTATTTTATTGTATTACGATTATTACCATTATTATAATTATTATTATATTATATGAATATTATTCACATTAATCAATGTTTGTGTTATTATTATTATAATTATTATTTCTATGATGATTTTACTTCAATTATTATGCAAGTATAATGATTATTTTAATATTAATATTATTAATTTTTTATTATTATTATTGTAATTATGATATACCATCGCATACGTTCAAGTCACACGTGTAATCTCCGGCGCTAAAAAGAGATGATCGACTAGTCTTTATCGGACAAAGTATTGAGATTGTTTTTTCTATTTTTCAATTGTATATTTTTAAATGATGAATATATTGGAATATTGAGATTTCCTTGCATTTCTTAAGTGATATTTTTTCACATATGTAAAATCTTGATTGATAATGATCGTCGTTCGATTTATATATAATTTACGTTGAAAACTACTATTCTTAAAGAGAAATTTGACTATTAAAAAACGGATATAAATTCGTAACGATTATCATTTTCAAACTTGAGATTTCGTCCTGTGATGATTTGTAAGCTTTGTATGTAACATTAATAAATTATAGTTATAATTACGTGAAACTTTTTCATTTTTTACTCAACTCATGTTTTCAGTTACACTCAAAAAACGTGCGATCTCGTATGCGCTCAAAAAGAAACAATGTTTGTCAAACGTAATTTGAAATTAATTTTCAGTTTTACAAAAGGGGTATTCGAAGTTATGCATATTTTTGGATAATGTAGAAATTGTAAAATAAAGAAAGAAAAGACAAGAAATAAGTGTACCAATTTATCTCGAATGAGTTTAAAGTGCAAACTTCAAAAACATCAAAAATAAAAAAATAAAAAAAAAAAATGCTGCTTTGGCTACTAATTGGTACATTTATTGGAATTAAAGGTTTTACCATCTGTGCATTATGATTGAATTACGTTTGATATAAAGAGATTTGTTGTCACACGCATTTACACGTACATTTTATACAGCGCTGCATTTTTACGCAGCATATCTAGTTTAAGAAGACAATGTGAATTTAAGAAAATAATGAATTTCAGTTGCTCAGACTGTCTGTGTTTGCCATAAAGCGTTTCCAAATATGTATTAATTGCATAGAAAGTGCTAGAGATTTTGACGTTCGATCGCACTGTCTCCGAAAGGTGCCAACTGTAGTGATGCGTGCGTTTCCCGCGACATTGGCTAAATCAAACTCAAAATTCTTAACTCAACGAAGTCATTTTGAGATTTTAAACGCCACTGACCAACACTTAAACATGTTTTTTTTGCATACTTTTACATTTCTCTTCTTCACATTTATCAAACAATATTGTTTTTTGGGACATTTTTAAGAATGCAACAATTGTATAAACTCGTAAAAAATACAAACCAGTATATATAGCCAAATGTCTTGTGGATCGTAGACCGCCGCGGAATGTTTGCTAAATGGTACGAGTGTATGATTGCGTGAAAGTGAAATGTGAAAAAGGGATTTTACAAATTGGTAAAAATAAAAGGCGTCCATCGATCTCGAATTACTGTCAATAAAAGACGAAAAAGTGCATTCGTGGGGGGTTATATCTCAAGCTTACGTAAAACTCGCAACTGCCTTGTGATAAAGTCTGGACACTCCAATCACCTTCATTTTTCTTTCGTAATTGTCATGAAAACGTCAGCAAAAAATTTATTTTAAGAATTAAGTTTCCAAATATTTTACAAGAGTAATAAACAAATAAATTATAGAGACCTATGAAAAAGCGTTTTCATGTATAATAAAAATTTGTCCAGCTGACTAATCCAAAGAAACGACCAAATAACAAAGAGAGAATAATATTTGCGAGTATTTGCTTGATGCTTGAGATGCTTTTTCTGTTGAAAGTTTTAGTTTGCGTTTGTGTGATAAATACCCGCCGTGAGTATATAATAACAATAATAATAAAAAATAAAAGTTTTTTTAAACGAAAAAACAGAAAAATATTATGATTATATTTACACAAATTAAGAAAAAAATGTTAATTGAAATAAAAAAAATGAAAAGGCGGTTGCGCGTGATGATTGTGTCATCATTTATAAGAGCGCCCTCTGTGGATGAGTAAAGTATAATTATTGTTTTGTTTTTATCTTTTGATTTTATTTCAATACTTTTTCTTTTTAAATTAAAATACCACCTCGTCACATTTTCTATTATTGTTGGTTTTTGTTTTTATTTCTATATTAAATTTTGCTATTGCACATACACACCCTTCTTCACTTAGCGCAAAAAAAATGAAATGAAAAAGAAACTCATCCATCTCTTGAAAAAAAGTCTCTTAAAATACATTCGTACTTTTATTACTTTTTTTCTATGCGATTCGTTGGCTAAGAGAGAAGAATTGTCTTATATACTTGTTGTTATGCATATGCTCGTCGTGTTTGAGCTCTTACTGTTTGTAAGAGGCGGATGCGGATATGCCAAGTGGTACCCTCGTTTTCGCCGGAAACATGACTCTAGCGAGTGAAAGCTCACAAAATACATGTGTATCAAAATCTTTACGCAAAAAGTAAAACAAGAAAATGGTTCGACCGAACGAGCGATATACATATAAAAAACCGAATCGTACGATGCTGTGTTAATTAAGTCATTTTAGACTATACGTTATTGCTACTTTTATTTTATTTTATTACAATTTTTCATGTTATTAATTTTATTGATCATTATTTTACGTAATCGTGAAGCTCGTATTAATATTGTGTATTAATATGGATATAATAATGATTATTATTATGATTTATTGAATAGTCTTCTTCATTATTATTGTAGTTGAGATATCTTATTCCCGACCCTCCCAGTCGGAACGGTTACTTTCGCAGATTGTTCTTGCGTCCACGTCGATATGTATAGATGTATATGTTTACTTTTTCTGCCGACCGCAATTTTTACTTCTATTTCTTGTTTTTTTGGCTGACTTCGCCGACATTTTTTGTAGTAAGAAAACCATCGACGCGGTTGAAAGACATCCACGGTATATGCGTAAACATGGGCAGGGGCATCTCTCCGCTACCCGCATGTCTTTCATTGTACAGATTTTTTCACTTTTATATAGTTATATGATATCGCGACGATGCGACATCGATTGCGTCGATGATCAGCATCATCGTATTATTATTGTACTTGATTTTTTATTAAATAAATGTGAATACATCGAAACAATACATATTTTTACTTTCATTATTTTTCTTCCTTCATAATTGCACTTCATTAAAAATGAATCTGATATGATTTATTTTCGTATTTATCAACTATTTTATATTATGAAACACGTATACAGCTACAGCAATAGAATGTTAAAAAATGATATATATTAAAAATACAAATAATTATTTATTATTTTGATAATGTATTATTTAGTATATTATTCATCATTTTATTCTGATTATCAAACAATAGTACTTTTGTTCGATTATCACAAATTTTGACTTTTGAAATTGAAGTATTTAATCAATGACCATCTAATCGTTAGATTATAATCCTTTGCATGACAAACGATGATGACGCAATGATTAATAGTAAATATAGTAACTACATGCTAGATGCGTATTTGGCGTCACAGTAATGGGTTTCCTGAGACACGATGTCCGGAGAGTTCATTACTAAGAGATGTAACCACAAACCAATCAGTTCCCGTTCCAATTCGATGCTGCATCTAGATCTGGCGTTGGAACCGCAAGACGCTTGTGCCTCGATTATGGATTGCCAGAACAGGGTGGAGGCTTTGGCTTCTCACATCAATACACATGCAGATAGGAACACGACGCAAGCGTAAAGCTTATCATAATTTATTACCCGCATAGTTAAATCTTACTTATAATTAAACAAACGCCCCAACAATTTCAATTAATTATATTTTTGAGACGCCAAATCACGATAACTATATATCAAAAAAGTTTATACATAGAAATTACATATACTTTATTTTATTTGTAACAGCGATAAGTGAAATCTATATAATCGTATGCAGGTGTTTTTCACATAAGAATCTTGTGATGTTATAATTACCAAGTTCTTTAAAAAGAAAATTTTGTTTTAAGTCAAACTTCTATAAAGGAAAGTGAGTAATTTAGATTATAAGTTAGAACAACTTATAATCTGAATTATTATTTCAGTAAATTTAAATTTTTACCGATTTGTTCATTTTATAGCTTTTTCTTTCCATTATTTGCAAAAACCATAACGAGTGGAAGAGAGATGCAACATTTTAATATTTGTAATTGTTTCTATAAACCACTTATTTTTTCTATCACTCTCCCAAAGCGATCCTCATAGTATTTTTAATTTATCTACCTCTCTTAAACATTTACACATAGGATAAGGTCTTCAAAAGCCTTTACGTGAAACAGTGTTGTGCCTGACAGTATGAAGTACAACAGGGGTCTTTTTATGCACTTGTTCAGTAACATTACTTAAATATAGACTTATTATTCCAAGTTTAGAGATTATTTGGTTCAACTTTTTGTAGTATTAGTACAACAAAATCTCTTGATCATGTAAATAAAGCGAAATATATTTAAACTGTAATATTGCTAATAATTTCAACTATACAAAAAAATAAAATTTTTTAATTATTTGCCATTTATAAGTATCTAAAGTAATATAAACTTCACTATACATAGCCAAAGTAAAACGAAATTATTGAAGAAATGCTTCGTAAACATTATAGTTTTAACAGGATTCAAACAACAAGGACAATTAGATGTCGATTTTACTCTTAAATAAACATGCATATAATATAATGCATTCGGCTTATATGAAGCATCTTTTTGTGATAAAATTCTAACGATTTTCCTAACAATAGAAATCATCTTTTAGAATGTAATTCTGTTGAAAAAAAAAAACAGTAAATAGTTAGTACCGTCAAATTATTTTATTTTGTTTACAAAAAAAGAGACTTCGATTGCAATGTCTAATAGTAAGTTCATCATTTGCTTTTTGGCTACGTGCACATTTTAAACTGACCACTGTTACACTTACTAAAAATAATTAATATTCTGTTTTGAAGTGAGCTTTATAAACTACATGGTACATTCCATTAGTATACGGAATTGTGCAGCGATCAAAACCACCCAACAAAAGTCTCTTTTGTCGGGGATGCATTCAAAAGTACGTAGCCAACTGCATATGTCGCCAAAGCGCGCGTGTCAATGCTAAGCATATCCTCTGTGCATCCATATGCAGATCCTCAGTGATATGACAACATTTACATACTGCATATTCGCTTTGGGCCATATACTCGCTTAGCGATTCCCCCCTGTTGGCGCTCGGTCACCAGTGCGTTTGATTGACATTATTGGTCGCACCGCTGACACCAGATTACATTTCTATTTGCATGCATTCTCAAGCCCGTTTGATCCCCTGCAATTTTTGTAATTCTTTCCTGCAGTCTCACGTTATTCTTTTGTTTTTAATTTGACGTCGGCCAATTGCACTGAGTGATGCTTGTTAGAGAGGTGCATTCTATTAACTCATTTGAATGACAGTCAGATATTGCACTAAAAATCGATTTATCCTTACAGCAGTTTTCAATAATCTAATAATACATAAAGATTGAATGTTTCCATTTTGTATAAATTACATTTTTATAAAGGGTGTTCTATTTTATTCCGACATCTGCTATAACTTTGAATATTTATAAAAAATCGCAAAAATCATTACTAAAATTAACAATAAATTCATTATTGAAATTAAGGAATTGTAGATTAGATTTGAGAAAAATTTTGGCTAGAATCATCGAAAGTTCCCATCACCGTGTAAGAGTTTCCAGAAAAAAACTAATCGACACACATCTACACTGACACATGTATGTACGCATGCAAACACATATGCTAAAATATGTAATAAAAAAAGGTACATATAAAAAAACGAATTTTTATGCAAAATTAAGCAATAATTAAAAAAAAGGTTTTGAATACAAGTTGTTTTCAATTTTTCGTGTTAGAAAACAGATTTATAATGAGAAATAAGGGTTTCTGTTTGGAAAAAAATTATTTGCATTAGATTGTGAAATCGAGGTATTGTAAACAAATTGATTGGGTCAATGAATTTATTTCCTTGTAAATTTTACATTATAAAAATGTAAATTATAATAATTTATCAAAAATATATTTATTTTACACGCATAGAAATAGGTAAATAAATATTACTGAGAATACGAGTAATTGTGTGACAGTGGAATTTTAAGTAAATTTTACTATTTTCATTTCGTAAAATAGAATTTAACATTTAAAAAACTCCCTCTCTGAGTTTCGAACTCGGTTCCTAATGAGATATCGAGATACTTTACGGTCGCGGCTAACTCGACTGACTGTCGCTAACGTTGTTTCTTTGTTAGTTAAAGTATGACAGCGTGAAATATGGGTTAGGTTAAATTTTACTGAGCAACTTAGTAAAAATTCATCAATATTTCGTAAAAATTCATCAAATTTGTGCAAATTTTACAAAAAATTCTTAAATTTTACTCAAAAACAGATACTGTCATACAATTACTCGTATTCTCAGTAATATTTACTTACCTATTTCTATGCGTGTATTATGAAAAACAAAGAAACAATTCAATAAATATATTTTTTAGCATTAATACATTTATTTTTGAACTTAAGATAATATTTAGACTATACAAAAAATCAATCATAGAAAAAACATAAAATGTTGTTTTTAGGTATTCATCAATTGATTTTAATGGTTAACAAATTTTGAAAATTGACTTTAGATATTTATTTATTTAGCATTGTTAGTTTATATTATAAAATCAGCAATATATAATATTATATAAACTTATACTAAGAATAGAAAAATTACAAAATAAGTGGTATATTGTTAAATGGTTACTTTCAGTACTTTTCTCATTTAATAAATTAAATTTACATCTGGTAATAATGATGCTGTCACATGAATATGCGTGGAACATATATTGTTGTCATAATGTCCTGTGCTGAAGGTTTTATTGAAGAAGAAGGTTTGAACTTCTATACGGATATATTAAACCGAAAATAAACCAGCCATATATATACCGCAGAGAAAACTTTCATGTTTTGATCTATTGTAAGTTTTATACTGTTAAAAAGTTTGACTTTCAAGTCGTAATAGATATTTATTTATACTCATTTCTGGCAATTCATTACAACAAGATATATTTTGTTATTGAAAAAACAAAATATAGCAATTTTTAGCAATTATGTCATAATTAAACATCTGTTTCAAAATCATTTGAACAATTGTTAAAGTCAAAATATAGTAATTAAGACCAATTAAGCTAAAAACTCAAATTGAATGAGCATGCAAAAAGGGAATTATGAAATAAAAAAGTAATATACAGGCACTGTAATTTGATGTCATAATAGACGCAAGCAATCTGAGTGAGAATTTTTTCGTTGTTGACGAACTTTTATGTGCGCGTGTTAAATATGATTTCATTCGACGTGACAGATCTCTTTCGATGCTTTTGAACTTTTCTAATATACAGTTTTCCATATTTTTTTCTTCATATGCGTGACATGTCATTGGTTTTGTAATTAACATGATGTAAAATAAAAGCACATCAAGTAACCCCTAACGTAACGCATCGATTGATTCGAAAAGGTTAATATAAAGCATACGTTAATACGTTCGGGGAACAATTGGCGTACATTTTCTGCAAGAAATGACGGAATTTTAATAAAAACGAGCAAGCATTTGATGCCGATTAAAATCGTTAAGAACGCAGAAGAACAATAGAAAGTTTCACAAAAGGACGCGTGTCAAAGCTCATTGTGGTCGGTGCTTTATCAGTACGTTCGTCGTGCGTGAAATATGGGCGATACGTCCGTAGCTACGGTACAATGATATGTAACGTGTCTACGCTCGTATGGGTAATGTTCGCGAATATTAACGTGGAAGGATTTCGTGGGCTTTGCCGCGCGTGAATCGTTTATTCCGTGTGCGTGTACGGGGCAGGTCGACTGGAAACAAAAAAGGGTGCGGGACGCTCGATTAATCGCTCCGCTAACGAAGAATGCCTCGTTATTAATTATGCTCGAGTAGTGTCGATGCACAAACGTATACATACCTAAAACCATGGGAAAGTCGATAAATCATGAACTTCCAATATCACTACATTTTCATTTTACGTGTCAACTACAGTGAGAAATAACATATCTTTTTAACAATAAATACAGACATTTATTATGTAAGATAATATAGTGACTGACTTATGTCAAATTAAAATAATTTTGTTAATTTCACTTTTTTCACTACGAATTGTGAAATTGAATTTTAATGTTTTAACAAGGACATTTATTTAAATAATACTTAGTAAAGTGGTGAGATTATTTTTTAAGTGTTTAAGGTATATAGGTTGGAAAAAAATTATCAAAGACTTAGATTTATTTCACAATAATGTGCATAAGGAAGCATATACAAATGTTAATGTACACGAATATAAATAAAATAATAATGCATGAATTACATATTTTCTTTGAATAAATATATTCTGAATTTAAATAAAATACAGTCATTAACAAAATTTTTTATTCTAACAAACAATTGACAGTTTACACAAGAAAAAAGATGCTGATTCGTAGAAATAATTTCTATGCTGATTTACGTAACCATAGAGCGTCGGCTATTTACGCAGGTGTAATAATAGCGTAATGTTGCGTGGGCGTATATGTGCGTAGGCATACATGCAAAACAAACACATTCTCCTGGACGTGGTCTGTATATTCTATGTATAATGCTAGACGGCTTGTCGCCAAAGCTTTATGAATTTTTTTTCTGAATACAGACTCTTCAACGTAGTTACCAACACTTGTTTCATAACGTTTCATTAAATCTGCGATCATTTTGGCGAATGATTTTTTTGGTGAAACTTGTACTTGTCTAAAAATTTTTTTTTCAAAAATGTACGCTTCAATAATATTGCAACCCTCTTCAGAAATGACTGCAATCATTTCATGTTCCGTCATTTTTTTCAAAAATGTATTCAATGATTGCGGGACTTGTTAAATATATTATTAACAAACAAAAATTATTAAATACGATGAAGTTCAATTACTTATCAATTCAAAGGTAATCCAGTTTTAGAAGAATATTTCAAATTACACAAGTCTTATGTATGTAATACATTTCAGTTAACTATTATTTGTTGTACATGCTAGAGAGGTACAATTTGTTCAATGCCACTAAGTTTTTGTTTGCAGTTATACATTTTTTGCAAATTAAAGCGATACCGTAACATAACGTCATTTTACGTATGATTAGTGCAGATGTAATTTACTTAGATTGAATGGATGCTGGAAACGAATAAACGTGTATTCATGTGATTCCGATAAATAACGCTTTACGTGATTCCGTCAATGTAGATAGTAACTAGTTTAACGACTGGAGAAATGATATCGCCGTTCACCTTGAGTAAATAAAAAGTAATACTTGCTAGTATAATCAAGAAGTTCATTGGCATCTTGTAATTATATCTAATTAACCTTTTAATTGTATTGTATCATGTAATACTTTTTTCATAGATAACTTTTGTAATAAAAAATACAACTTTCAGATACAACTATATAGTTAATACTTTATATTTGCATTTACGAATCATTAGCATTGGTCGAATTCAGTTACTGAAGCAACTCTTCAAGACGTATGAGTTATTGCAGAAAGGGTTGAATTATGTGTGGAATTATTCGACTGTTGAATTTACAGCATGTCGTCGGCTGCGGCGGAGTCGAGTGATATTAATTGCCGCCAAGCAAAAAATCGTTGCGTAGATAATTTCATCATGACAAACTTCAATGATGAATTGTCTAATTATTCTTACCATTACATAACGGTTGATTTTTGCAGCTCAGAGATAAATATTTATTAAAATACATAATCAGTTATTATTATATTTCGACATGATTTCTTCATTATAAATTTGATGCAAAATAAGAATCAACTTTTAATGTAAATTTTGCTAATTGCTAATGTTTCCTGTTTTCAATTAATTAGTAACAGGTACAACATTGTATAAAAATCACAAACATTTGACTAAAAGTTAAAAAATACATAACAACTAATGTGAATCAAATTATGAAATTAGTTTAACTTTTTTAGTTGCTCTCGTAATTCCCAGTCAATTTTAACATTCGTCGAATTACAGAAACATGCATTTACCAGTTCAATAGACAATTCGGACGTACCCTAAGAACATGAAACAGCGTATCGTGTTCCAGCAACCAATAATTATTCGTGTCGAAGAATACGATTTCCGATAGACGTATACCGAACCAAGTAGGAGGCACGTGTAATTATAGCAGATTTAAATGGTAGACTAAATCTCGCACGCGCCGCTATTATAATGCACAGGAGTCGGATTTCAACCCCATAGGCTAGCCACACTATTGTCGGTATAATAATATCCCAACGAATATAATAAGTCCAACGTATACCTCATGTTTATATGACACTGGCACCGTATAATCGTATCTCTACCGACGTCTGATCATGATTCACACATATTGTTGTCATTTGGATGTAATTTCGTCACAAATTTCATTTACATTTCTACCCTAAGGTTATTTTTGACCGTGTCATTTTAATGCAATTCTCAATTACCTTCAGCCCTTTCACTTTTTAGAAGTACAATATGAAATGAAACTTTCGATTATACGCACTACACCTTAGCATACAAGAAAATATAGTGTAAAAATAATTTATACAATAATTTGTATGGTATAAGTAAAATAATTGAAAAAATAAAACTTTTATCTATTGAGAAATTTATTTATATATATTATCGTAAACATATTCTAAACTTTTTTTATATTTGATATATTTTTTCTTTATATAATGTACATTGCATTTTCTTACAATTTAATTATTTCAGCATTAAATTAATGAAAGAACAACAGTATTTTATTATTCTATTAAAATAAATTCTTTTAGAAAAAGAATTAAATACTAAACAGGTTAGAATGTATTAAAAGTAAGCGCCAATAAAATTCAGCTAAAAGAAGAAGCTAATCTTATACATAAATAAGATTACTATGAATATTTAAAAGTGAATTTTGTATAATTAGCGAAATGTACTGTAAGTCCAGAGTTTTTTTCGTACACTAAATGAGCAACCTAATCATGGCTTTAGAAGCACAAAGGTAAAAGGATGTTCGACAAAGGCCTCTGTCTTTCGATTGTAGGATCTTATTCGTGGAAAATATCTTCGGCGGTACTTTGGTCGAGCTTTGTACTGGGGATAACGCGATTCAATTTCCCGAAGTGTTCTCTGACGCTCTTCCGCTTGCACGTACACAAACCGACACAAACATGCTATACGTTTTCACATTGACAAGCTACATTCTACCCTCGTGGCTGAACGAACCTACCCGGGGCTTTTCGGCAACGGTGGCATCAACACACTAAAGCCCCGAAGCGACCGCTTCGGCGGACATTGGTGAGTATTTCGAAATGCCGGGTTCATTTTCATTCGACGAAACTTGGCCCGTAATTACTTCGTCGGACGATTAGCCTTCGCAACTTCGTTGGCTAGATGCTACTTCCGTCGAGCAACGTTTCACCAGGCGACGATTGTTTCTCCAATGAACCTGTCACTCTTCAGATTCGTATACACTGAAAGATTTTAGTTTCCCTAGTGTTTCGTCTGATTACGAAACGGCAATTAGAATTATGTTCATTTGCATTTGAACGAAAAAGTGCTTTCAAAGTTTGTTGGACATTTTCAACTGCTATCAATTTCAAATAGAAAGTCGAGAATGTTAATGAAAGTTTTATTAGCAAAATATTTTTTAATGTGTGAAAATTATACAATTATTTTATAAATATGCTTAAGTGCAAAAAGTTTTTATCTGAATATTCCAATTTTAAGATAATAAGTGTAAAGTAAATACATTATTCAAAATAATCGAAAATAAAATTAGATTATGGCATTTAAATTGTTAATACTTACATTCAATAGTATCATGACAATACTGCTTAATTGATTTTTTAGATTGTGTGAAACTTGAATTGATCCCTACAAACCATACAAAAGTTTAAATCCACCAGAATGATCATAATAGATCGCTGGCTTGGGTATCTTTAAGGCGTTCGTCAAATATTGGCAGGGAAAAAATGTAAAAGATTTGAACAAAACACCCTGCGATTAGCACAAAAATACACGCACGCGTCCTGATCGATTGATCTCTAACACGTGTCATCAATGTCGCAATCAACGTGCTTGACTAACGCAGTCGTCGGGCATTTAAAACGCTATTTATAGAAGATTTCCAAGCGGTCAGTTTATCAAACTATCTTTTTAAAAAAGCCGTTCACGAAAATGCAATTTTCTTTGTGTCAATTTCAAAAAGTGGTTAGAGCTTATCAAGCGCTTTTTCACGCCCTAGGTATTCATCAACATTGAAGAGCAGATATCCGCCAATCATCATATGCCGATTATGACTAAATAAAAGGACAATGTGAATATACATGCACACGTTTTCATCCGTTTTCGTGCCGCGACTATCATTTATTCCGCGTAATACATTTAGCTAGATAGATGAATGCAGCGGACGGTGATTTATCAGCAATAACCTGGCAATATATTTTGAATTAAAGTATAATTTATTGTTGAATTGGACACATTGTATTTCTCTTTCAACGCTTGTACTCAAATGTGATCGGAAATGAAGTTCAGAGTTGCCAATATGTTAATCAAGTTATGAAGACGATAATATCCTTGATGTAATTTATCGACCGTAATGCTGCAGGCCTCTTTAGAGTTTGAAGTTCGCATAATAGGATGCGAGAGATGGTTTGTTATTGTTAGTTAAGAGTTCGAATTCAAACTCCTTCGATAATCTATTGGTTTATTTACGTAGGACAAGACTCTATGCATCGTACTTGTAGCCTCAAGTACTAAGTAAGTAGCAACATGGTTTTAGTATACAATCCTTCTTAATTGGGAAACAGGAATTCGCTTTCTGATTAAGATATCAAATTGTTTAATAAGATTATACAACTTACTAAGTTACGTCATCAAGTTATTTTTAATTACATCTCATGGTTAGCAATGTGGGAAGATAGATAATTTGAAATTCAAATTAATACTGTAAACATTTACCAAAAGTTTTGTTCAGTAAATTAAATGTTTTTGTTAAAATAAAAATATGAAATCAAGCAGTCGTTACAATATAGTTAATATTACGATGATATACCGCTTAATATTTTGTCCAGTCCTTTAAGTAATTTAAGATAGAAAACAGTTTTGACGTAACATAATTTTAATTAATACTCTCTCAACTGGTTTTCAGGAGTCATCATACAAATAAAGTGCATACGTCTTGATTAAATGGACAGATTAGATGATAATCTTTTTTTCTAAATTGGAATTTTCTTTGGGGTCAACTACCCTTCAGTGACAAAGATTAACGAGATACCCGAGCACATTAGTTGAATAGTTATATTTTTGTGTCGAAGGGTAGAAGATCAGTCCACCTGTTTATTTCAAGGGTAAGTTCTTTATGGTAGCGTTCACCTGCATATAGCATTTTTCATGCGGTGGATTAACCGGCATAGTCATTTTTGCTAGTCTTTTGTCAAGCTCTTCGAAAGCATCGAAAAGAGAAGAGCAGCGGGTTCCTTTGCATCAGTTTCAATTCGGGTGGATTTGTTTCGGCACTTGGGGTGTGGTAAGCCGACATAGAACCAAGGTTGCCTCGCCCTAATAACGAGGAATTATCGCAGTAATACAATACCGTCGCAATCCTCTTTGATGTCGCTTGCGGAAAATAATACCGCACTAATAGAATGAGATTATTCATATAAGTAATATCTATGTATTGTACAAAGTGACAGAAGAACACCGCGAATGCAATTCAAAATGAATCCCTTCAATTGTTTTGTATAAATAAAAATTTGCAATCTTTAAGTAGCATATATTTTGATGATCGTGATAAAACATTAAAATGTTTCTGAATAAACATTTTATTTAACACGGATATTTACAATTTTTGTTCAGAAAATTGTATTACCTAGATTTGAATTATACCAGTGAATTTTATGCACATAATTTTGAGTTTGATCATAGCTGGATAATCATTTTATGAAGTAACTATAAAATTACTCGATTACATATATCGAACAATTCAATTTCGGGTTACGTACAATTAATTGTAAATACGGTTTACGCGCTACAGCGAATAACGTTATTTCCCGTAATTATCTACTTGATACGCTCTGAGAGAAAATCAACATTAATCTTTTAATACAGATCACGTTCGATAATAACGTTTACGATAAATATGACACTAACGTTATTTTACCACCGATAAATAAATTCACTTGTTATGTTATTAATTTTCCTTTCGAAACATTTTAGTATACAAATCATATATCAATTGACAATTGTGTTTGCATTCATCGATTCCATTTGCATATGATAATTGAATTACAGATCGTTATTTTGCAGTATTATCATCATTTCGCTTGTATCGGAAAATATTATTTGGAGTTAATAATGAAGTTGAAGATTATTTTATTTTTATTTTTAACAATTATTACTATTCATAACAATTTTTTCAGTAACTTAAATGAAGAGAGTACTGTCATTATACAAATTATTCATAATTATTTGTTTAAAAACTACCTTTTTAAATATTAAAATTTTACATTTTATAGAATTTACATGAAAATCTCTATAATAAAAATAAACTTAAGAAGTCTATAATCAGATAATAAAAGTTTTTTAAATACAATAAACTTACGAAGGAGTAATAAGATTTTATGTCTATATATATATGAGAGTATTTGATTTCTTGTGATTTCAAAGGTCATATTATAGTGAATGTATGGATGACATTGTTTAAATAAGTTTGCACGCTCCGTGGTAGAATTGGATGATATCAGAAGGTGAAAGACGGGTATGTAATTATTTTATCTTCTCTGCCGTATAATTTAGGGTATGTGCTTCGGTAAGTTAAAGGGGCGAGAGGTGGCGTGGAAAACCGTGGCCTAGCCCGAAGGGGTGTGTGGTATAGACAGCACCAAGTAGGGTG